>VCJN01001372.1:0-224149 GCA_006384855.1 Tetraselmis striata
TGCAGCAACAGATATTGTGCAAGATATAATACGATGGCATGCAAGCGGGTCCCCGCTCTTCCACAATCATTGGCCCTGCTCCCTCTTGCCCCGCCCCGGTGCCCTTTAGCTGCTCTCAGCATCCCGAGTGGGCATGGGCGGGGCAGCGGTTTGCTACCGAGTGAGGCCGTTAGCATCGTTTTGCAGTAGCAACGCAGCCTTTCCGGTGTTGACGCCGCCTGGATGTAACCCAGCAGTACGCGCAAAGTGCAAGTGCAAGCTGCTGATGGCGGGGATCCCGCGCGGGGGGGGGGGGGGGGGGCAGCGGCTGTGGGATAGGCGGGGCAGCGGTTGCTACGAGTGAGCGTAGCATCGTTTGCAGTAGCAACGCAGCCTTTCCGGTTGCATAGTGTGACACCGCTTGGATGTAACCCAGCAGTACGCGCATAAGTGCAGGTGTTACACGTCCGTGTGCCCCACCCAATGACATTGCGCCCGACCTCACTGACGGCATGTCTCGCTCTCCTTCAGCTCCTGGGCCGTCCGCCGCCTCACCCTGCGCACCCTACCAGCCGCGCGTGCCTTCTCGGAAGCCTCACACACGGCGGCGCGAGTCGCGTCGTGGAACGCGTCCCTGACATGGCGGAACTCCGCCTCACCGTGGCCGTGGTCGGGCAGAGGACTGCCCGCTGATGGGTCGCCATGCATGGGTACTTGGGGCCGCACAAAGCCGGGGTGCCGTCGCAGCAACACTCCCAGTCCGTCCGTTGGCCGCAGTCCACGCATGACGGGCGTCCGGCCAGGACACGCACATGATAGTGCATGTGGCCACCTCCCGCCACTGCTCGCAGTGCTCCGGTCAACATGGCGACGAGCAAGTCGGCATGTCCCGCAGGTGGCTGCGGGGCGGGTGGCGCGAGCGCAGCCTCGCTCGCCTCGACAACCCCCTCAGCCCGATCAGTCGCCTCGACCACGGCCTCCTCCGCCTCCTGACGCGGCGCACCAGGCGCATCATCGTCGCCTGGCAGGGCGTCCCCCCCCGCAACGGCGCCGTCGGCGGTGGCCGACGCCGTCGTGGCGGGGTGTTGTGAGGAGGTGGCCCTAGACATAGGTGGGGCCGGCACCGCCATGTGTTGCTCCACATGCGGTGCGGTTCCTGACGCGACAGCTCCGTCGCACCAGTACCGGCGCCGGCACCCCACGCCTGCTGGGATTACCACCAACCGGCATGTTTCCTTTGGGAGGCGGTTCATCCGCGTCGGAGGTGAGCGGCGGTGCCTGTGTGGGTGTGAATACTGCCCGGCCATTAGGGCTCCCGCCGCCTGCCGCTCCGCCGACCCAAGCCGCGGCGTGTGCTGCGCCCCGCATAGTCGCCTCGAATATAATATACATGACGCGGGGACGGGGGGGGGGGGGGGATTCGTGCGTTTCGTATGTCGGCGGAAAAGGCGTGCGAAGCTGCGGCTGGCGAAGGTGGTGGAAATAAGCGTGGCGGCGTCGGCGGCGTATTACCGTGCGTGCATGCGTGCGCAACCCCGCGGCAGCAAGCGCCGGACTCGGCGTGTGCCGGCGGCAGAGCTGCGAAGCCATGGACACGGTACGGGATGCCAAGTCTGGCTAAGCAACTGCCGAGGCTGGCGGCTTAACCCCCATGTCCGGCGGTTAAGGGACGGAAAGTGCGTAGAAGTTGATCGGCAAAGCGGGCATATAAGCCTGGCTGTGCTAGGTTCCTATTAAGTAATGGCGGTTTGTGCTAAGTAATTCGTAGGGGTGGACCATGCAGCGCAGGTAGGGGGCGGTATAAATGAGGCCGGGCACATATACTGCTCCACGAAACGACACTGTCGCACGTGTAGTTGAATAGACGCCCCCCCCCCCCCCCCCCGCCGGGTCGGCCCGCCGACCCGCCACGGCATGTAATATCTGTCATGCATCGCCGGGGTATGTGTGAGTGGATGCCCCGCCGCCACACACCCCCCCCCCCACCCCCCCCCCCCCCCCCCCCATTTACACTTGTGCACTCATTAAGTTTGGGCTGGTTTCGGAGCAGTACATGTACGTATGTATATACATACAATGGAACGTAGGACCTGCGCGGAAAGAGGCGGGGCTGGCGGAGTGCGTTGGGGGTGCGTAGAGTAGCGTGTTGGTGAGATTCGGGGTGCATCGGACGCCGGATGCCCATCCACCCAGCGTAAAAGACGCGTACGTAATATTCACACTATATATATTCACACGCAAATGTGTGAAAACCGGACATACCGTGCCGGATGGGTGGGAATACGGCGTCCGATGCAGCCAAAACCCCAGCACCACGCTATTCCATGCACCGCCAATGCACTCCGCCAGCACCGCCTCATTCTCTGTCGATTTCGAAAACGCCTTCACAATATCCACCGCTAATTGCAATTGCCACCGTGTAATGTTGTCACGATGTGCGCACACAACAACACTTACTACCGGTTCCGACGCGGATGGAGGCGAGGCTTGCGGAGTGCGTTGGGGGTGCGTAGAGTAGCGTGCTGCAAATAATTGGGGTGCATCGGACGCCGGATGCCCATCCACCCGGCGTAAAAGACGCGTAATATTCACACTTTATTAACACACAAATGTGTGAAAACCGGACATTCCGTGCCGGATGGGTGGGAATACGGTGTCCGATGCAGCCAAAACCCCAGCACCACGCTATTCTATGCACCGCCAATGCACTCCGCCAGCACCGCCTCATTCTCTGTCGATTTCGAAAACGCCTTCACATTATCCACCGCTAATTGCAATTGCCACCGTGTAATATGTTGTCACGATGTGCGCACACAACAACACTTACTACCGGTTCCGACGCGGATGGAGGCGAGGCTTGCGGAGTGCGTTGGGGGTGCGTAGAGTAGCGTGCTGCAAATAATTGGGGTGCATCGGACGCCGGATGCCCATCCACCCGGCGTAAAAGACGCGTACGTAATATTCACACTATATATATTCACACGCAAATGTGTGAAAACCGGACATACCGTGCCGGATGGGTGGGAATACGGCGTCCGATGCAGCCAAAACCCCAGCACCACGCTATTCCATGCACCGCCAATGCACTCCGCCAGCACCGCCTCATTCTCTGTCGATTTCGAAAACGCCTTCACAATATCCACCGCTAATTGCAATTGCCACCGTGTAATGTTGTCACGATGTGCGCACACAACAACACTTACTACCGGTTCCGACGCGGATGGAGGCGAGGCTTGCGGAGTGCGTTGGGGGTGCGTAGAGTAGCGTGCTGCAAATAATTGGGGTGCATCGGACGCCGGATGCCCATCCACCCGGCGTAAAAGACGCGTAATATTCACACTTTATTAACACACAAATGTGTGAAAACCGGACATTCCGTGCCGGATGGGTGGGAATACGGTGTCCGATGCAGCCAAAACCCCAGCACCACGCTATTCTATGCACCGCCAATGCACTCCGCCAGCACCGCCTCATTCTCTGTCGATTTCGAAAACGCCTTCACATTATCCACCGCTAATTGCAATTGCCACCGTGTAATATGTTGTCACGATGTGCGCACACAACAACACTTACTACCGGTTCCGACGCGGATGGAGGCGAGGCTTGCGGAGTGCGTTGGGGGTGCGTAGAGTAGCGTGCTGCAAATAATTGGGGTGCATCGGACGCCGGATGCCCATCCACCCGGCGTAAAAGACGCGTAATATTCACACTTTATTAACACACAAATGTGTAAAAACCGGACATTCAGTGCCGGATGGGTGGGAATACGGCGTCCGATGCAGCCAAAACCCCAGGGACACGCTATTCTATGCACCGCCAATGCACTCCGCCAGCACCGCCTCATTCTTTGTCGATTTCGAAAACGCCTTCACATTATCCACCGCTAATAATTGCAATTGCCACCGTGTAATGTTGTCACGATGTGCGCACACAACACTTACTACCGGTTCCGACGCGGATGGAGGCGAGGCTTGCGGAGTGCACTGGCGGTGCACAGACTAGCGGGAGACTAGATCCATTGTCGCTTATTTACAAGCACGGGCGGTGCTGCCAGACCTGATCGTCTACGGCCGATATAATATTCACACTAAATTAACATCGGTGCACACCGCCGCACACCGCCACACACCGCCGCACACCGCTGCGCGCGCACATTCGTCGCACACATTATCCCGGATTCACTCGCCGTATCCATTACGCCGTGCTACTTCAACAATAAACATTGCGAAATTACACCGACACAATGCCGCACCGACTAGCTCTTGACAATACGTGCATATAAATAGTAGTGGCGCGCTGCTCCTCGCCTCCGATGTGTCGTTGACTGCTGCGGAAGGCGGTCGTCGACTGGGTGTTAGTTTCTCCACCTCGGCCGCCCCCCCCCCCCCCCCCCCGCGCGCCCCCCCCCCCCCTTCACCGCTCACAGCGCCATGGCCGACCTCGCCCCCCCGGGCAAAAGTGGGCGGCGAGCCTTGTTGTCTCGCGTGTCCGCGCCGCCGGCATCGAGGAGGACGAGAAAGACATGAGGAAACGCGTGACAAGGTGGGCGCGCAACAAAACACTCCATCCTCCACATTAGCACGCACCCACTCGTGGCTAACTTGTGCCGCGCGCAGGTTCGTCCGGGAGCGCCGTTAAGGCCCACCTCAACGCCAAGGCTTCCACAGTGCCAGCGGCGCAACTCGTGGTGGCCGAGGAGGCCGCATCCTCAGCCGCTTAAAGGCGAAACGATTGTGGCTTGTTGTGGGTGTCTGGGCACAGGGGGCGTCCCGACGCGAAGGTAAGGAAGCTCATGGCGGCGTCGTCGACGGCACAGCCTCCCGGGGTGGTGAAGACACTGACGGATGACAAGAAGCGGAAGAGGCCAGTGAAGAAACGCCGAGGTAAGAAACTGACGGTCGCGGAGTCGGAGGCGGAGTCGGAGGCGCAGGCGGAGGCGGAGGCGGAGGCGGAGGCGGAGGCAGCGAGATCGTCGAAGCGGAGGGTCCCGCGGGCACGCAAGAACAAGAACAAGCAGTAGCCCCCGCCCCCTTACCCCCCCCCCCCCCCCCCCAGGCGGGAGCGGCTGGCGGCGAGGGGGGGCGGGGGGGGGCGGGGCGGGCGTGGTCCCCCCGCCCCCGCACCCCCCCCCCCCCCCCCCCCCCCGCCGGGCCACATTCCCCGATGGCAGCTGTCGCGAATATTGTAATTCAATCATTCTTCGGCAAACCGCCGCCTGCCCCCCGCCCTCCCCCTCGCGAATATTTATGTAACGTGAGCACTCTTTGGCAAAACATGGCAGCCAAACCGCCCATCTGATGACCTTTGATCGGACGGCTGGCAGGCCCGTTCAGCAGTACTAGCTATAATGTACACAAAATTCCCCACTTTGGCCGAATAGTACGGCTGAGATTTGCGCTCCCATGTACTAATAGTCGTAGTTATCCACAGGACCACTGTCCATCGTGCCCGGGTACCGGGTACCGGGTACTACATACCCGGTACCGGCTCAATAAATATATCGCGTACTACCCGGTACTGCACGGACAACCTTGTACCTTGTACGTCAGTGCCATGTAACATTTTACCGGGCTCGTACGACTACCAGAATGATGACAAAAAGGATTTATCGCCCGCCGGCAATAACGCCGGATGTACTCGCACGTAACTGGATGGACGTGCCGCCACCAGCAGCAGCCTTCACGGATAAATAATAGTCGCTAGTAGTAGTGCTTCGTCACCTGTATGTCACATCTGAATCTCACAGTGACGGGCCTTCAAATATTCAAATATTCATGTAGCCGTCCAAGACAAGGTGCCATGTAGCCAAAGGACCCCTAGGGGACGCGTCTGACAAAATAAATCCCCAGACGGAACAATAACCGGTAGATGCCGGCGACGGCTGATCGTGTGTGTTGCCATCAACGAAGTTTCCGAGATACAACTCGTGCTGTACGCAGGCAAATACATGATATCTCCGCGGGATACATCATCCGCGGGATCATACAAGTAAATTATTCCAGTGTCCCCGTAACCCCACCCGCTGCGTGCCATGTCTTGACGACAACGTCGCTGGTCAACTAGTGAGACCCTCCTCCGCCTACATGTGGCGGAACCACCCCAAGGTGCCTGCTCACACCGCGTTGGTGCTGAGTATTTATACAAATCCTGCATTATATTCATATATTATTACTATGTTGCCGTATTTAGTCGCTATTGTATAATATGTCAGTTACGGCGTATCAAAAGTACCGAAAGCATCCCGGGTGACATAACATAGCAATGCGATCAACATAAAAAATATCGCCTCGTCGGTTTGCCACGCATTCAGGTCCCTGCTGCATGACTTCGGTGTATGGTGGGACGATATATAATTCATCCGACCCACTCGTTTACACAGAGGAACTTGAAGACGGT
This sequence comes from Tetraselmis striata, assembly GCA_006384855.1. Taxonomy (NCBI): domain Eukaryota; kingdom Viridiplantae; phylum Chlorophyta; class Chlorodendrophyceae; order Chlorodendrales; family Chlorodendraceae; genus Tetraselmis; species Tetraselmis striata. The sequence goes on from VCJN01001372.1 coordinate 6,376, forward strand.
CCTTATCAACAACAACAAGACGCAAATCGTTGGGATGAAGTCCAGGATGACCTCATGGTTCAAAGAGAAGCCATGGGACGAGACTCAAAGACTGCGTCCAAATGACTTCGAGAAGTGGCCGGGTCTACCCCTTCCAATGACCGAGGAAGAGGAGAGGGGAGAGCGTGCAGCGGCGGAGAAGAGGAGACTCGAGGCGGCAGAGCGTCAAGGGGATTATTATGTGATCGAAGATGATGATATGTAGTACAATTCCGCAAAAATAGCCGCTCATATGTTTTGTCCCGGCTTTGACGGAGTTTCAGCCCCCAACGGCACAAACTACTTGTAGCCATCACGCCCCCCCCCCCCCCCCCCCCCCCCGCCCTTATTTTTGTCCCAGTTTGGACAGAGTTTCAGCCCCCGACGGCGCAAACTTCTTGTAATCATCCCGTTTCCTTCACTTTTTTTATTTGTCCATGTTTGGACGGAATTGGTTTCCCGACTTGGCACAAAATGAACCAACCGGCATTCATATTAGCTTTCAATCCCACAGCTGCCCCCAAACCCTAATTTAGACCTAACCACAATGCACCGCGTGCCTCGGGGCAAAATAGGTTACATTACTGTTTAGTACGATTCGTACCTGCGACTACGGTTATATGTGTACCGTAGAATGCTGCCATGTGGTAAGCACTGTGACAGTCAACTTTGAAACGAATCATATTTGTATTCTCAAAACATTGAAGCCTCTCATCTTTGCACCACCATTATTACACTCCACCTTTGCTTGTTTTAGTCTTTCTACCATTGATGAGATTGTCGTAGCGGGTCTGCGGGAGAGGGATATATATATCCTCATATGGAGCTGTATTAGCCCATTTGTGGGCATCTGCACGGCATCCCAATTAGGTAGACTGCTATTCAACCTTTATTATACGATGTAGCCTAATCCCTGAATAGGTCTAAATTAAACGAGCAAGGGAGCGTATGCCATAATTCATTATCCTAGCTACTTGTTGCTATTGCAAATACACACAATACTCATTTTGCCAGCACCATGTTTCTCAGCCCTCTCAAACCCTAAAAACCCCGAAAGTGTATGTCTACGTGGTCGCCCGCATTAATGTTTCGAGATGTCCCGTCCTTCACCCGTGTCATCGCCCTACTCCACCGCTCTGCGCCCACGACGATTTAATTCCTCCCTGCATGTAATCCTTAGGGCTACATACCGGCTTGCTTATAGCGCGAAACATTAGTAAGAAGCACGGGCGGGCGGGCGGGCGCGCGTGATGATCATCGCACGCCGGTTCATGCTGTGCTAGTCGCTACCAGGGTTGTGCCGAACGCAGTTCATTTCGGGGTGGTTCGGGAGTTCTAACCGAAACCGAACCGAACCGAAACCCCCCAAATTCGGTTCGGATGCCTGAACTGCCTACTAGAAAATCGCCCGAACCAGGCGTCTCCGATCTACACTGTAACTCAATCAATGTGACCCCAGCGAGTTACCGCAATGTCCGGTGTACACGGAGAGGAGGTGTTATACGGTGAGAAACTTGCCGCGCATGATGCCCCACAACCCCTCCTACAATCAAGTGCACCAATTCGTGCACCGACCGCCATCTAGCTGTCTAGCTGACAACACTTCCACACTCCAACACCCACACCTATACCCTGCCCATTGTCAGCCTGATATGCTGGAGTCGCCGCCCGTCACATCTCACGCGGTGATAGATGAGGTCATGGAGACATTTAACGGCACCAAGCGCTTCAACATATGATGCGCCGGCATAGATGACCTCGATAGTTCGTTGGCGTGAGGCCAGGAGGGCAATATAAGGGGCGCACGTAGACAATCACCATCAACATATGCAATATCTTTCTTTCTTTCCATGAATATGAGAACTGTAACCTATTGCATATTGCCAGTGAATTTTAGCCATTGCACCAGCCATATATGCTAGGCATGCCCCATAACGCGTACCCCTCTAGATAAGGTGCACCAATTCGTACACCGGCCGCCATCCAGCGCCGTTCAATAGACAACGTGTCATTCAATGAATAAGCTTTCTTGCAGATGGCGCGAGTCTCCCGCTTGCTGAGACTCCACTGCCCCCAATGTCGCTCCACGCCGTGGTCGGTTGACAACACCGGTATAAGATTGGCGGTTCGCAGCCCCCCAACGTCTCTGCCTCCAACACCCACACCCATACCCTGCCCATTGTCGACCTGACGGTTTGATATGGAGTGAGTCGCCGCCCATCACATCATCTCACAAGGTGATGAGGTCATCTAGCGACACCAGCATGCTCTTCAAGATGATGCGCCGGCATAGATCACCTAAATTGTTCACCGTGAGGCCGGGCGGGAGGGCAGGGGGCGCGCGTAAACACCAACATATGTTGTAACATCTTTCTTTCTACCTTTCCATGAATATACAAACTGTTGCGTGCACATATTGCCACTGCATTGTAAAAAAAAAAAAACCAATGCACCAGCCAGTTCTGCTAGGCATATTCACGGCAGTTCGGTGATGCTTCGGTTGCGATTCTGTATCAGTTCGGACCGAAATCAGTTCAGTTCGGGCAGTTCGGACAGTCCAGTTGTTCGGTTCAGTCCGAACTGCGACCGCACCGGTCCGAACCGGTTCAGTTCGGTCCGAACTGTATTACCTATATTATCCTGCCGAACTCGTTGAATTCAGTTCGGTCCGAACTGAACTCGGCCGATGTGAGCGGCAGCACAAAGCTGGTCGCTGCCAGAGCCTGTAGTCGCTAGTGGTTTCTAATCACTGGAAGACGCCAGCAGCAGTATCGTCGGGGGTCATAGCAGCGCAATATTCTCTCATCGCTTGCACTTTATTCGCGCCAGCTTTCGCTATCTCGTCGCTACTTCCCATTTACCTTAGCTTTGCAGGATCACGTGGGGCGCAATGTCTGGCCTTCGCGTGGCGGCGGTGGCGGTGGCCGCCGCCGCGGTCGCGGCGCCGCTGGTGGTGTCGCGCCTGCCGAAGCGCGGCGGCCCTTTGGGCATCCTAGACGAGGCGGCGATGGCGGCGATCAACGGCAACCAGGGCCTGCTCAGCCTGGAGGAGGCGCGCCTCGTGGTGGTGCTGCTGGAGGCGGGGCAGGCGCACCTGTTCGAGGCCTGGCCGCCGCCAGGCAAGGCGGACCGCTCAAAGCGGCAACTGCTGCGTCAGCTGCTCACGCTCGACAGGTGAGGGGGCGACGCCCGTCGGATAGAAGCATGCACGGCGCTCCGAGGGCTCCCCCTCCCTCGCTCCCCCCCCCGCCCTCTATAGAAGTGGAACGCCCGCAAATCATCGCCATTGCATTGTCGGGTTCTAGACGCTCGAAGCAGCTGTCCTTGCAGGGCCAGGGAGGTGCGGGGTGTTGCCCCCCCTCCCCCGCTTTCCTCCTGCCATCCACCTACGAAGGCAGCCATCCACCTACGCAGTCGCGCTCACCGCCACGTACCTTGGCCGTGCCCACGCAGGACATACGCCGGCGGGCTGAAGGCCTACATTTCCAACGCCAAGGAGCTGTTGGCCGCCTCGGCGCGCGGGGACAACCCCTTTGATGGCTACACGCCCGCGGTGCCGCAGGTGACCCTCTCCCTGCCACATTGCCCCACTCACCCACACAGATGGTGATGACAATCCTCCGCCAGCGAAGGGGCTGAGGCTCTCCCCTTCCGTCCTGTCAGGGCGTGTCGCTGGAGTACGGCAGCACCGAGTTTGTCGGCTATGAGGCCGCGGGGCTGCAGGCGGCGGCGACGGCCGGGTTTGTGCTGGTGGCGGGCGGCATTGGCGAGCGGCTGGGGTACAATGGCATCAAGGTGGGCGCGCTGCTGGTGCCCTGGCGATGGGGTGCGCGTGCGCGTTTATACTCATGCAAAGCTGACATGCCTTATGTGATCCCACTATTAACACATAGGTGTAACGATCTGCGGGTGCCGATGCACCTATCAGAACCAACCCAATTTTTAGCCTCAAAGTGGGCTTGCATAAAAATCTATGAAAAGAACAATTGCTATGGTCTCGTCTTCATCTGACCTATGAGAGGTAGGGCAGGTTCGTATTTGCAGTGTTCTTATTCCCGCGCCACGTTTGTATACATGTATTCATGATGTAATGGTGCATACATGCCGAACGTGGGATGTGCCTGGCGGTATTGGGGACCACGCCTGCTGACCGGCCCCTCCCTCCACGCTGCCCCTGCGCCTGCAGGTGGGCATCCCCACGGAGCTGGCGCGCGGCGTGTGCTTCCTGGAGCTGTACATCGAGCACCTCAAGGCGCTGCAGTACATGGCCAACCTGGACAAACCGCGCAGCAAGCAGGTGCGGTGGGCGGTCACCGCCTACCCCCCCCCCCCCATCCCCCCCCCAATCACACATACACACACACACACACACACACACACACACACACACACACCTTGCGTGTTCCCCTCCGTTTGGGGGCCTCCTTCCCGGTGCTGCCGGCACCGGGCGCTGAGGGGCTGGCCGCGACTCGCAGGTGCGGCTGCCGCTGGCCATCATGACGTCGGACGACACCCACAGCGCCACGCTCACCCTGCTGCGCGCCAACGGGTACTTCGGCCTCAAGCGCGACCAGGCAACCCCCCGGCCCCCTCTCTAACCTTCTCCCACTCACGACGTCCCGCCATTGGGGTGTCTCCCTTCGCCGGCAGGGTAGCTGCCGCTGCCGCTGATGCTGTGCCGTGGCGTCGCAGATCACGCTAATGAAGCAGGAGAAGGTGGCGTGCTTCTCCGACAACAACGCCGCCCTCGCCCTCGAGAAGGACGACCCCTTCCAGGTGCGCCCCGGGGACCCCCCCCCCCCCCCCCCCCCCCCCGCCCGGGGCGATGCCGTCAAAGCCTCAGCAACCACCACAGGATCCTGCCTTCCCTTGAATCCGGCCGTGTCTTTGTCTGACTGCCTGCAGGAGGGCATTCCCAACGAAAGCACCACGGGATGCCCAAGGCAATCCCTAGCCGTACACATCCAAAACATTAAATGATAAAACCCCAAAACCAGAACCTGGCAGCTTTTTTGATGCTCCTCTAAATTATACCGTAGATGTAACATCGGCCCACGAGCCTGACAAATAATTGATTGTTTCGCAGCTTCGTGTCGGGAATCCCGTGTAGATTCCGTTCTGAATTCCCCGTTTTTTCATCGGTTCCCCAATTGTTCCATTCGTTTTTCCCTCTTCGCGCCGGGGGGGGAGGGAGGGGGGAGTTGTTTATCCGCGGACTGTTTGTTTTTGTTCTGTACTTTAACGTAGGCGAATCGCAGTCCTATGTTCAGCCATTATAAATTCCTTATAGTCCACAAGAACAGAAGTTAGCATTGCAATTCGTCTTCATCCACATGGAAAGACGCCATGGAAAACGCTGACCGAACAAACGCAGATAATTTTTGTCAACAATGCAGGAGATGTGGATAGTTTAGCAAAACGGTCTTTGATATGGGAAAATGCTGGTTGGATCCTGAGCTCAGACCCGCCACCCGGAGCAGCAGCCGCCTGCCTTGTGCTCACCCCTCCTCCCCCCCCGCCCCCCCCCCCCCCCCCCCGGCATGCCTGCAGGTCCAGACCAAGCCGCACGGTCACGGCGACGTCCACGCGCTGCTGGCCTCCACTGGCACCGCCGCCAAGTGGCTGGCGGAGGGCAAGCAGTGGATCTGCTTCTTCCAGGTGGGGCTTCCGGCCCCCTCCCCCGTCTCCCTCCCTGGAGGGACAAGACACCCGCCTCCCTCGCTAACTCCTGCTGGTGCGCCACACACGCGACCACCCTGCACCCCCCAGGACACCAACTCCCTGGTCTTCCGCGGCCTGCTGGCGGCGCTGGGCGTCAGCCACGAGCGCCACTACGACTTCAATGCGCTGGCGGTGCCCCGCAAGGTATGGGCAAAAGCGCGGGCGCGGCTGCCGCACATCACGGCGCCGTCTTGGCCAGCCAGTCCCTTATGCCTTCTCATCCGCCCTGTCCCTTCCCAATTCACCTACATGTGCCGACGCGCCTATAAACCCCATACTGCAAGCCTCGAATCGGGCTGGCATGCAACCTATAAGAAGACTCGCCAATACGGCCCCGCTATAGTTTCGTCCACATTTGACCTCTGGCAGGCAGGGCAGGGTCCTAGTCGCAGTGATCTTCTTCCCGCGGCACCTGCACTCTTTCTGCCCTGCTGAGGCATTACTCCCTGGCTGCATGCAGGCCAAAGAGGCGATTGGCGCGATCTCCAACCTGAAGCACAGGTCGCCTGACCCCCTCATCCCTGGCTCCTTTGACAGCACCCCGCTCCGTTCGAGCAGCAATTGCCAAACTCAGGCTGGGTGGGGTTGGGGGGGGGGGGGGGGGGGGGGGGAGGGGGGGGGTTCCGCATGCCAGGACCAATGAGCCCCCCCCTCCCCCCCCCTACCCCTCGGTCCGTGCAGGGACGGCTCGCAGATTACTATCAACGTGGAGTACAACCAGCTGGAGCCGCTGCTCAAGGTTTGCCCGCCTGTCATGACACTTTCTCCCTCTGCAGACACTTCCCCCGACAGGCGCACCTCACTGATCCGCTCCCCCCCCCCCCCCCCCCCCTTCCCGGTGTCCTTCACCCCCACACCGCCCGCAGGCGACAGTCAACCCTGAGGGCGACGTGAACGACGGCTCTGGCTTCTCGCCCTACCCAGGCAACATCAACCAGCTCGTGCTGTCGCTTCCCAGCTACGTGTCGATGCTCAACAAAACCGGCGGCGTGATCGGGGTAATGCCGCCCATCTCCTGCCCCGCCGTTGACATCGCGGCCGTCCCTGCCTGTTCCATCCCACGTCCTGCTGAGCCGCTGGCTGGAGCCCCGCCGGCGCGGCCGCGGCTGACCTGCTGCCGCCTGCCCCATGTCTCCGGAAGCAGGAGTTTGTCAACCCCAAGTACGCGGACGCCTCGCGCAGCGTCTTTAAGAAGTCCACGCGCCTGGAGTGCATGATGCAGGACTACCCCAAAGGGCTGCCCTCCGATGCCAAGGTGCGCACGCCCGCGGACCTTCTCCACGCCCCAGCACCGCGGCCAATGTGCCGCAGCCTGGTTGTCGCAGCTGCAGCATGCTGAGGATGCGGTCGTCCAGCGCCTGGGCTCCCTACTGCCGAAGTATCTCTGCCCCTCCATGTGTTGCCGCACGCCCCCCCTCTACCCCGCCAACAGGTCGGCTTCACCCAGCTGGACGTCTGGGCTGCGTACTCCCCAGTGAAGAACCACCCCGACGAGGCGCGAGCCAAGTTCAAGGGTGGCAACCCTACCCACAGGTAGGCGGCCCCGCCCATGACACGGGTATACATCACCCCCTCTATCACCAGTGCCAATGTGGTACTAAGCACACGGCGAATGGGAACCTGCCCATCCTGCCGGATGTCAAGTTTAGACAAAGCTATCGCGGAACTTTTCTTGCAAATTTTCTTTTTATACGTTGCATGCAAGCCCACTTTGGGGATTATAACGAGGATGCTTATAGGTGCGTCGGTACCGGTAGACGCTCGCCGCTGACCGACGCCTCTGCACGCCGCCGTGCCCTGCAGCGCCACCTCCGGGGAGCTGGACATCTACGCTGCCAACTGCCGCACGCTCCGCATGATCGGCGTCGATGTCGCCGAGCCCGCGGACGCCACCTTCAACGGGCTGACGCTGCCGCTGTGGCCGCGCGTGTCCCTCTCACCTGCCTTTGCCCCGGCTTTCAGCGTGGCTGCCCGGAAGGCAATGCCCCCGCCCCCGCCCGCTGCTGCTTGGCTTGGCTTCGAAGGGATCCCGCGTTTACTCCACATGTGTGGTGCCATATGGACACTAGCTGTACAATGGACATACGGTGTGAGTGGCAATGTCTGTGCGTATATTTGATTGAGCCGAATGGAAGGGTAAAAAGTGCCCACCCATGATTGCGTGGCTATGGAAATCCCAACCGCAAAAGGGATACAGCGATGCGGCAGTACACATTATTAGTTATACATTAGCCGTCATTTGCATGTCATGGCGTGGACTGAGAGATTGAGCAGTGAGCCCCCCCCCCCCCTCCCCTCTCAATCCCATCCCATCAATGAGATGGGATTGACCATCCCATCTCTAATCCAAGAGGAACGAAATTATTTCAACGTGACGATTTGTATATTAAAGAGAGAGGAAGAGAGTGTCAAGTCTCAGTCCAGCAGCAACTTGTTTCATGGCATCTTCATGTCTGATTAGGTATATGGTCAGCCCTCTGTGACTTGGACAGCGGCACGAACGCAGACGCCGCTTCGCTCGCTCCCCCACCACGTACAGCGCCTCCCCCGCGCCCCACTTCACCTCAAGCCCCCTGGTCAAGGCAGGCACTCTGGTAGGGCGTCATGACGGTGCCATCGCGGGCTCTGCAAGGAGCCCGGGGTCGGTGGGGATTCCGCTCTGCCGTCTGACCCACCCTGTGCTGCTCCTACCTGCAGTTTGAGCGCCCTGCAGATGTGCACATCCAGGCGGGGTCCACGCTGGTGCTCGATGGCGCCAACATTTTCATCAAGTAACCCCCCCCCCCCCCCCCAAGGCTATCCCTGTGGGCATCTGATGCCGCACCCCCAGCGCTCTAATTGGGCTGCGGTCGGCGGCATTGAAATTGAAATTGAATTCGGGCGGCGGCAGGTCGCTCCGGCTGAATGGCGCTCTTGTCATCAAGGCGGCACCGGGAGCCAAGGTGACCGTGGACGGCCTGACCGTCTCCAACAAGGGCTGGGAGTGGAAGGTGCGGCGAACGCGCGGGCAGCTGCGTATCTCAGGGTTTGGGGGGGAGTCCCTGCGGGCCTCGGAGCCCCACACGGTTGCATGGATCGGAGCACCAGATGCCACAAGCTTTCGGTCTGACCGGCATTGCGCTCGCTGGTCTGGGGAGTCTGACCGAGGTGCGCTCGCAGGCTCTGGAGGAGGGCGAGGCCGCCGAGGAGTACCTGCAGATCCGCGGCTTCCGGCTGAGGTGCCACGAGGCGTTGCGCCTGGAGTTCCCTCGCCCCGGCATCTACGCCATCTCTGACGATACGCCGCGCGTCATCGAGAAGTACCGCGTAGGCTCCTAGGGCGCCCGGCGCCCCCTGGGTTGGACCACAGAACGGGCGTCGTCGCATATTTGACCGCCTACTGTTGCTGAACAAAATACCGCCCGGCGCACTTAATGCCAACTTTAAACAGTCTTTGCTGCTGGGCCAATGCTTTAAGCATGTATTGCGCTCATCATTCCGCTAGCAGATTGGATACAGTATCATTTGCGTCAGTGACGGTATGCAATAGTCCGTGCGCCTGCTGAATCATTTGCGCGGGTATACATTGCAATTTGCTATCATATAAGTTATCGCATCACATAAGTCATGACAAGTTATACGTACAACCTGTTGGCTGTGTATACTTGAAATCGTACTGCACAGCTGTTTCTCCCCGATCATCAGCACCCGATTTCATCTTTCATACGTGCCTGACTCACCAGTACATCAGGATGCACATGGGGCAATATCAGAATAGAAAAGAATAGAGAATATGTGTATGCTAACTTGTCTTTTCTTGAAAGAAAACTGGCAGATATATCATGGTCATAATGCGAATCCATCCCGGATAGCACTGAGGACAGTCTTTGATCGGGTATTGCCCTTTTTTCAGGGAAAAATGTCACACACTGTTTTGAATAGATAGCAATGCAGGAGTGCGGACCGATGCACAACGGTAAATTAACGTTAACGATTACTACTAACAGTTGTAGGCACGCAAGTCCTACTGCGACCAGTCCTACTGCGGGCCCAGCCCGTATCCGGGTGCCAACCCCCTCCCCCCCCCCCCCCCCCCCCCAAAATCACCACCCCGGGACTCGGTCACATAACGAGGATATGATACGTTTCGGTACAGAATTCGAACTTGCAGTGGAAATCCTTGCCGGTAAGGATTAATACGGGCTTGTTTATAGAGGCGCCCTTACTATTCATAATCAAGGCGTGTGCCCACATCCGCCCGTAGAGAGTGGGGAGGGGGGTAAAGGGGGGGGGGGGGGGGGGGGCGGGGGGGGGGCACCCGGATACGGGTTGGGGCCTGCCGCCGGTAGCGACTGCTAATGGTCGCTACATCATAAACAACCCAGTTGACAGCGCCATGCCCGCGCTCCGCCTGCGCGCTGTGATGGCGGCCGGCTCGCGCATATCGGGACATCCATATCGGCCCTGCAATTGGATGCGGCTGGCTCCTTAACCCCCCGCCAGGATACAAGTAAGAATCCTATCTGGTACCCGGGGGGTAGCGACAACAGGTAGCGATTCGTGCTGTTCGTGCTGCTGCTACTGTAGATATGGATTATTGCCACTGACGAAATTTTGGCTGGATGTTCGTCTGACCCTCAGGCTCCGCGAGAATCGTCTAGGAGTGTGGAGATACAGAATTTTCCGATACCAGTACCTTAAAATAAGGATTATTGCTCGAATTTAAATCCGTTTATTGTGCACGTTTATGTAATCCTTAGTTAGCGACTACGGTACCTGTATGTGCTGCAGTAGCGGCGTTGTTCGCCACTCAGCAGCAGGCACGGCGTCGGAGCCCAAAGACAACGTCAGGGTACCCCGGTAGCCTTTGCATCAACAGCCGCCGCTCCTACCGGTAGTTGAGCGGGTCACGCAGGCGCCCTCCTGCAGGCACGCCGCTCCCTGCTACTCGAACCGCGGAACCGGGTTGCGGTCGCCCCACTCGCATTGCGGCAAATGGCAAGCGAGAACGGCACGCATTTCGCAGAGCAGTTGGGCTTGCAGCCGGCGCGCGACCGGACCGCGACCACTTCGGCGCGCCACATTCCGGAGGATGGCCTTGGGCCGTTGCTGCTCTGGCTGTTGGCAGAGTATCCACGCCTGACGTGGGGCGGCGCTTTGCTGTCACTGCCAGTCGCTCTCCTTCCCATCCTCTCGAGTGGGGGCCGTTTCCTCGTGGCGTCCGACCTGGTGCGTGCAAGGGCCCCTGCCAGCCATATGGTAAGGATTATTGGATGGTGTTCCACCTGCCGGCTGACCCAGCTGTTTGCCCGGCTTGTGCTGCTGCTGCTGCTGCCGGTTCTTTGCAGTGGTTGCCAGTCACGTTGTCTATCTGGGCGGGCGTCGCGGGCGTGGGCGTGCTGAGTCGTCAAGCGCGGGCACGTGCGCAAGTGGCGGCGAACCAGCTGCCGCTGAACACGCCCCCGGTGGTGATGCCCAACCTCTGCCTGTCGCCGGCGGAGCTGCACGACAGCTTCGAGCGATGGGAGCTGTCCGATGGGGGTGTGGCTGCCTGGAGGGTGCGGGAATGGGTGTCGCTGGCACATATGCTGGGGTTCCATGTCAAGATGTGGACGATGCCTGGGTGCGGAATGGCCTCAGGGTCTGCCGGCTTGCTTTACTACCAGGCAAGTGGCACACCCACGGCCATTCCACCTGTCACCCTCTTTTCCCCAAATCAAATTTCCATGTTCTGAATCTCTCATTCATTCACCACCTAGATGGGAACCTTCCCGCCCAACCAACCATTCGACAGCGCTTTCACCTGCCCAGTCGCGCAGCTCTCATCCAGGGTCCGGGACCTGCAGCCCATCTCTCCATCTGCGTCTCTCCACCTAGTATGGTCATTCCACATCGCCTCAAAGAGCCGGGCCTCCTACTGGTCGGCCTGTCAACACACTCCCTGCCCTCCCCATGCACTGTTTACATGCTGTGAGCTCATGAACTAATCATTGCGCATGTTGTGTCAAATGCAGCTCCTCTTTGGTCTACCTACCGGATTGTTTGCCTTCCGTGTGTTTTGCCGCCGGGCACTCTCCCCCAGGGTCTACTCTTTCCTCAGTCTGGCTGCTCTCACGTATGTGTGGGTCGTCCACACGAAGCTCCTCCTCAATGGTGACGCCTGCTTTGGACGTATCGCCCATGAGGCCTACCGCGGGCCGGTGCTGCTACGCGCGGCCATGGCTGTTGCAGCGTTCTTCTTAATGTCGCTGATGACGCCCGTCACGCGTGTGTTCTTGCCTCTCAAGCTTGGTATCAGCTGGCTGGGCTGCATCGTCACCTCCTACATGCACACTCTGTTCCGGGAGGAGGCGGGAGGCTTGACGCAGGAAGTGGATCCTGGGCACTGAGGCTTCCTTGCGATATTCCTTGCCGTGTCGTTGGCCTCCATAACCAACTACATCGACAGCACCTGGCGAACAGAGGCCAGCCTCCGTAGCTTCTTTCGCACGCTAATAATACGTGACGAGTAACTAACCCAGCCCTGGGCGGCTGCGGGCGCACATGAGCAGGGAGCTGAGAGCAAAGACCTTATTTTGATAATTTGATGAAACTCTCACTTGGCATGGCTTTCACAAGGGACTAGGAAAGTGCTACCGAGAGAGAGCATTTTCCCACAAGCTTATGCCACCATGCTTTCTTGCCTTGGCAGTCACCATAAATAGACATTTACTCTAAAGACTGTTGAACTCCTTGAGGGTAGCTGACACCGAATTAATTAGCCGCTGTAGCAGCATGCATACATGGCCGGGATGCTAGCTCTAGAAACAATCGTCTGTGGCGGGCGTAGTGCGTCATATCTGAACTTGCCCGAACTTGGCAATGGGTTGTAAGGATTCCTACTAAATCCCTATGTCAGCAGCATGCCACTGCACCACCTGACATTGGAAATACGCTCAGACCCCGCATCAGTATAGATACCACGCAAAACCATCCAAGGCCGTATCCCGCCTGCGGTATATAGTGGGCGAAACCCGTCAGCATCACACATTATGTATCACAAGAAATGCTCCATGCTACTGCACTCTTATATTTATCTATTGTAGCTGGCCCGTGGATGGGTACCGTATGGAATGAATCATACCCGCATTAACCACAGCACAATGTCCGCCAGTTAGTACTGCCGTCTGAATGTTATTTCTGCATGGTTCAGAAACATCTACTTGCAGCCTAGCTAGCAACGCCAACAATAAAATGTCCGCATCAGGTGCTCCATATAAGCAGATGAAGGTACCGCGCCGGTTATGCAATGATGACGATATCACATGAACCCCACCCTCCGCTCGCAATGGAGAAGAGTTTAGTCGCTGGGGTACCGAAATAACTGAGGACCGAAAGGCGTTACCTGAGCCGCCCATTCGCCATTCGTAGGCTAAGGTACCACCTGCTGGGTCGATCTCAGTGAAACGAGATGGGCGCAAATCATTCATCATCTGAGCGTAAATTCGACACGGAATCCGCACTCCCGACACCGAATCTTGAGAGTCGCGCACTGTCGCATAGTTAATACACCCAAATGTTACCTTCCTAAATCCAAATAATTATCGTTTTGGTTACAGGGAGAGCGTCAAGAGAATCCAAATAATCCTGAAGATGAGCGAGTCCGGTATAAAGGATTAGTTGATGTACAAGGATTAGCGAGCGACCTCTAAATATTCCCCCTCTAAAAGTGTTGAATAGGGCGGAATGTTTCAAGTTCGGGCGTATTTGTACTCGCGCGACGCTTCGGACCGATGGAATTTAAATATTATCGGCATGAGTCGTGGATTTTACAATTTATATTAATGATGACGTAATAATCACGGAATTTAATGGAAAAGTTGCCCGCTTCGTCGGTTCTTCACCCAAATCATGCTCGCCCAGCGGGCGGAGCCGCCAATCGACGCCGCGCGGGGCGGGCGGCAACGGGCGACATCAGCAGTCGCAAACTGTCGCAAGCAGGGTTGGGCTGGTATTGAAACTGAGCACGTTTCCGCACTTCCGGGGCCTCTGACCATCTGTCCGGCCGCACCATACGCGGGGCGCAGAGCAGGGCCAGCCACACAGCACCGTAGGGCCAGCCATCGCGATGGGTGCAAGCGAGTCGGTGCCAGCTGGGGCGGGCGAGGCGGGCGACGGCGCGGGCGCGGACGCGGGCGCGCGCGTCAGGCCGTCCGCGCTGGTGGTCTGCGGGCCAAGCGGCGTGGGCAAGGGCACGCTGGTCCGCGGCCTCCTGGAGACCGCGCCCGACGACTTTGGCTTCTCCGTCTCACATACTACACGCCCCCCCCGGCCTGGCGAAAAGGTCCGTCCAGAGGGGTTGTCTGAACGAACTGGGGCGGTGGGTGGGGCCCGGGCCGCCTATGGTTGGGGAAGCCCTGACCACCTGTGACTTACTGGGCTGCGGACGTTCTCGCAGGACGGCGATCACTACCACTTCGTATCCGCGGCGGAGTTCGAGGCAGCGGCCGCGGCGGGCGAGTTCCTGGAGCACGCACACGTGCACGGCAACCAATACGGCACCAGCCTGGAGGCCGCAGGCGCCGTGGCGGCGGAGGGCCGCTGCTGCGTGCTGGACATCGACGTGCAGGGCGCGCGCGCCGTCCGAGCGTCGGGCCTTCCGGCCATCTTCGTCTTCGTGGCGCCGCCCAGCCAGGAGGAGCTTGAGCGGCGCATCCGCAACCGCGCCACCGAAACGGAGGAGGCCATCGTCACACGGATTTCCGCCGCGCGGGAGGAGCTGCAAAGGTGGGGACGCGCAAGGGACATAGCGCCCCTGAGAAAGCCCGATGGGCCTCAGCGACCGCCCTTAGGTATGGATACTGGACGCTCCTGGCATCCAGGCTGAGAGATCAATTGTACCCTCCCTCCCTTTTATCTCCGCAGTGTGAATGAGCCTGGGCTGTTTGACTTCATAATCGTCAACGACGACCTCGAGGCGGCGCAGGAGCAGTTCATGCAGGTGGCGCAGATGGCGCTGGCTGGGCAGGACCCCGCAGAGGCAGAGGAGGGGGGCCTGCTTCAGCCGCCTAGTGGCTCTGCTCCCAGCAACGAGACGAACGGGGCGGCGGAGGTGGCCGCAGAGGGAGTGCCACCCGAAGGGCCTGGGGAGGCAGCAGAGTCTGAGGACTCGGCGGAAGCAGCGGCGGCAGATGGTCCGGGGCCGTCGCTGGAGAAGGTGTGGGCGGACGTGCAGGCAGGGTCCACCCACTCCGCGACTACAGCCTCACCCGCGGAGCAATCCATGGACTGGGCACAAAAGGTTTGCCCTGGATTTCGCTTCCCAGCTGCTCGCGTGAGTAATAGACAAGATGGCAAAGCAGGAAAAACAGATGGGGAGGGTGGGGCCTTTCTCTTTGACCGTGAACCTATTTCCCCAGTCAGTGCATCCGGAAGCGCGGTATGGAGTGAACGATGCCCCGAATGTCCAACGTGAAAGTGCACCGTCCAATGTCCAACGTTTAGTGCACCGTAGATATAAAAGGGTTACCTACCTTGTGTATGAAATGCTCCTTATGTTGCTGTTGGGGTGGCAGTCCAGTGTCTCTCAGAAGCTGAGGCCTGGCCTCCTGCCCGGCTGCTGTCTTCGCTGCCTTGCTTGGCACACAGGTTGCGGTAGTTACAGGCGCCTCGTCAGGCATCGGGTGGAGCACCGTCACGGAGCTGCTGCAGTCCAACGTGCGCGTGGTCGCCATCGCCCGGCGCCGCGAGCAGCTGGAGAAGCTGCAGGTGGTGGCACGCCATTTTTTACTCCACCCACCGCTGCACCTACTGGGTTTTGTCTGCTCCCGCTTGCACGCCTGCCCGCTCCGCCTGAATCCTGTGCCTGCGGGCTGACTGGGTGTGCGCAGGCAGAGGTGCTGAGCCTCGGTATCCAGCGCGACAGCTTCCTGCCCATCGTGCTCGACGTGACCAAGGAGGCATTGTCCCCCCCCCCCCCCCCCCCCCCTCCCCCAGCCAGCATGGCTAGATGTGTTGGCCATGCCGATGCTGGCGTGATGAGACGCACTAGCCTCTTGTCTATCTAGCAGCCCGTCACTGCTTTATCAATGTACGGCTGGTGGGGGGGGGGGGGGGGGGGCCCTTCAGCATCCTAGTGTAACCCTGCGCACAGTGGCTTCCGGCCACGCCTGACGTGTCCCGCCCCCTTTCCGCACCCTGGTTGTGCAGGCGGAGGTGCGTGCACTGCCGAAGATCATCAACAAGCGCTGGCCGGACTCGGGCATAGACATCCTGGTCAATAACGCCGGCGTCCGCAGTAGTGATGCCTCCCTCACAGATGTGATCCCCCTCTCCCCCGTCCGCACACACGCACACCCCGCCCCCACCTCATTGACACTCTCACACTTAGCTTCATACCTACTGCCGAGCTGTACTGTCGAGCTGAAAGCATGGTGTATCTATTTTGTGGGTTGTTGTGTGCGAGTAGGTGGGGGGGGTTGCATGACTGTGAGGTGTCAGGAGCGCTGCAGGGGAAGGGAGCTGTGGTGCGATAGGTTTTGATTGGCACTGGCGTGAGCTGGCTGGCCTGGGCTGACCCATCTGCCGATTGGCCGGTTCAGGGCTCCACGGCCTCGTGGGTGGAGATGCTGTCGACCAACGTGCTGGCAGTGGCCATGATGCAGCGGGAGGCAGTGGCAGACATGGAGCGCCGCGCCGTCCAGGGCCACATCATCACCATTGGGCAGCTGGCGGACGCCGGCGGCACTGGCGGCCACGGCTTTTACCATGCCACCAAAGCCGCCGCTGCCTCGCTCACGGAGGGCATGCACCGCGAGGTGCGACTTTGCACCGCCGGACCCCCTGGCGCCGCGCCATGCCCACTATCTACAAGTGTATGCAAAGGATGCAGTGTGTTTGCGAATTTGCGAGTCGCTGCGTTCTGACCTCACCCATATGAGCACTCTCCCTAGAGTAGTGGTCAGTAACTTGGGGCGGCCTGCGCATGAAAGGGTTGGCTGGGCTTTGTCGTGACATGTCCACCTTATCATGAGAACAGCTTTGTTTGCAATTGAGCGCGAGGTTGCATGAATATGCCACTTACCCCCTCCCCCCTCCCGGGCGCCTTGCCTGTGGTCTGGACTCCCCTTTCCCTGTGCACGGCGGCCAGATCACCGAGCGTGGCCTCCCGGTGCGCGTCACACTCATCTCCCCATCTCGTGTGAGCACCAGCCTGGGCGGCTCCGAGGCGCTGCCGGTGAGCCCCTGCTGCAAAGACGCAGCGCATTCGCCCATGCCATTCTACCTCTTGCCCCTCTCCAACTTCCATGGCCGAGACTCCGTAGCTGGTGCTGCCCGGCAATGGGGTCGGGGTCCACTTGCCGCTACATGTAGGCGCTAGGCAGGCTCGTTTTCCATCACGCGCCAGGCATGCCTTCCTTGAAATCTTGCCAGGAGATTAGATGCCTTGATGAAGGGAAAAGCGGCTGATTGGCTGGCGCTGTGCCGCTGCAGGCCCCGGAGCTGGACGCGAGTGACGTGGCGGCGGCGGTGCTGTGGTGCCTGGCCGCACCGCCACACGTCGACGTCAGCCGGATCGACCTCCGGGCTGGGATTTGACCGGCTCCGACCCGGCCTCGGACGCATTGCCAGCTGCCTAGACCTCAGCGGCAGCAACCCTGCTATCCTCTCCCTCCCTGCCGTAGCCGGCATCCCCACCCTCCAGCATCGTAATCCAAATCTTGTAGGAAGCGCAAACACTGAGCAAATCTACACGGCGGCCGCAGTCTGCAGAGAGGGCTTTCGCCTGGTTCTGCTGGGATTTTCATATTTTGCCGTTGTGAATGCCTGCGAGCCGAGTTCCCGCCATGCTAGTGGTCCATATGCCATATGTTCATCCTGTGTATCAACCCTGGCTGTTGGGCACAGGGCCCGTACTTGTTTTTATTTCAACCTGAGCGCGAGATCGGATTGTATTATATATATAAGCAGAATGGGACGGAGCAGCGCTTTTCGTATGGCCACGGGGGTGTATGTGTCATTGTCGTCGTAGAGGCCGCAGCTCCTTGTCTATACATCGTGCTTGCTAGATATTCACCACATAGCCCTCCAAGCAGCATTACGTGTGTAGTTCATTTCGAAGTTCTTCATTTATGCACCTTGGGCGGAGGGTTTATGCAGATTGGGCGCGCACGTATACCAGTAGATGTGTGGTTACATGATCACCCTATGTATAATACTAGCGAACAGCACGCGCGATGGTGGTCATCGTATATACGACGAGTAAAAAGTACAGTAAGGTTCGCCCCGGGACATCGGCCGAAGCCGCCCCAGAACTTGACCTCTTGCGCCAACTGCAGTCGTAGGTCCGGCATAGCCCCGTAGACCATTGCCTCATTCGAACCCCGAAGGGCTAATGCATGAACCGGGTAAATCCAGGACACGCCGGGACGATATTGCCGAAATACATCGACCAGGAATCGATCCCGGGACCTCTCACAGACGATGATATGAGACGGCCGCTCAACCGAGCGGACAAGGAATACGAGTCGACGAGTACTCTACTGCGTGCATTCTCTGGACGCTCTCCCTGTAACCAAAAAGACAACTAGTACTCTACTGCGCAGCATGTTCGCGCCTGGCTTAATACTCGTACAGTCGTACATGTACGATCGCAGTACTGTTGCGACATACATTAGCTACAGCAAAACTGATTGTAGTGATGGGTTTGGTTACAGTACTGGGTAAAGTCGGGCGAAGGCAAAGTACTACTACTGCGGTAGCCGTATTCGTGTAGTCTTGTAGTGTTGTGGGAATGCCGGTGGTCCTTGGCCGGTTCAGCCGTTCATGAGGCCGCCGTTGTCAATTTCCGGGAATCTTGCGTCTATTCTATCAACTACATATAGTCAGAAACCGCGGCATTATTCAAGACCTAGCTGGCATCTTTTTCTCTGCTAACACCAGTGTTATCCTGAAATGGTTTCGGAGCCTGGTTCGTGGGCTGACGGTCCTCCGTCCTCGGATCAAAATATCGAATCCTGCCAACATCATCGTCTTTCGAGACTAATTCATATCATCATGCATGGGTCCTCCAGCTCGTATATACGGTGTAAGGCCGACTTCTTCACAGCATAGCTTCCGGGGATCGAGAGTTATTCGAGACATTGAGTTCCCAATTCCACGGCTCTAGTGCGGATGATTCGAGGCATAGCGCTCAGGTACATGGATATGTAATTATGTGCTCCTCTCCTCGCCTCCTCGGAACCAGGAGGGGTGTTGGGACACAACTTTGTACAGTCATGTCGTGCGGTCCTTGGGTCGGTTGAGGCCGTCAATTTCGGGGACAAATACAGTCGACGAACATATCAACGGTTCTTGCCGCCCGTCCCTTTCTGCCGCATGTAGCACTTTGCCTTTACCCGACTCTTCCCGTGTAACCAAGCCCATCAACATATATATAAACGGAAACCGTGTGATGACGCATCAATGAACGCCCAGTTGCATAGCTGGTATCCTTTCTCCGCTACTGATAGACTATAAATTTGAAATTGCTTATAACTTTATTTATGCTTAGTCTTTGATGCTAATCATGCCATTTGTCTTAAGGCCCGGCTGCACGGACCCGAATAGGGACGGTCCACTTATGGAAGCGCGTAGCGTGACGCCCTATGGCGGCCATGTTAGTGATTTCATTGTAAAAGTAATAGTAAAGATCGCCCCGCCATCATCGGCCAAGCCATCGACCGAAGCCGACAGCCCAACACGTGACCTCTTTCGCCAATTGCAGTCGTAGGTCTTGCATAGCCACTATACAGTCATACCATTATTTATTGCCTCATTCGAAGCCCGAACTCCCGAAGGGCTAATGCATCAACCATGTATACCCGGCGGGACACCGGACACGCTTGATCGCCATGCTCCCTTTGCCCTTTGTGGGAGAGCCGGGAAATAAGTAGCATGGGACCTCTCGTGGTCTCGTACACCAGGAGACCGCCGCTTTTACCCCTAGCGACTAAATCATTTATCTTGGCTTACTGCGTGTAGTGACCGTGTGGTCATCATCTACTTGCAGCAACGGCGCAGCGCAACATATGGGACCTGACACGGAGTGCTCGATATATATGTACGAACAAGTACTCGTTAAGTTGTAGAGGAAAACTGATTTATTTAAGGCCAACGCATTCAATATATGCTGCTTTAGGTGCCGAAAGTGCTAAAAACGGGGGAGGGGAGAGCGATAGAAAGGCCAATTAAATAGATTGAAGTCGGATGAGCATTTATCAATACAGTGTACATTACTACCCCACATCACCGTCGCCACGCGTTGTTATTCATGCAGCTGTCGATGATGCACGCTCGTCGCGTTCCGAACTGCCGGTATACTTAAGTGCCTTCGTGCCCGCCGTCCCTCTCCAACCTCGCAAATTTAAGCCCTTACTACCGCCGCCACGCAACATCACGCCACTGTGGGCCATGCGAGTGTGCACTTATTACAGCCGCCGCCACTTGTGGCTCATCATATCACACCCCTCGCTCGACACGCACACCCTCGCTCTCCTCTGCGCTGCCGCCATGCCCTTATTTGACGGCATCAGGCGGCACCCTAACTTTCGGTTTATCTTAGCGTCGTCCTCAATGACACTACTCGCGTGATGAAACCGTGGAAGAAAGCTACGCAGTTTCACAGATACATCACAAAGCCCGGGCTGATTGATATATGTGCTGACCTCTCTTGCAATTAAAGCCGGTTCTACAATTATATATGCCACGTATGCACCCAGCGGGGTGCCCAACTGCTTTGTCGCCAATATGAGAACGTCGGAGGAGCTGCTGCCGCGGCGGGCTTACCGCCACCGAGCAAGCCAAAGCAAGTATGTGGGCAGAGCGTACTATTGAGCGAGCATATGGGCGGGGCGCAAACCAGCATCGCACCACATCTAGGGCTCCTCTGTACGGTTTCAAAAAGGGCACCTAGACGGAGTGCGTGTTGCCGGCAATGCATAAGATGCGAGGTCATTGTTAGCGAATTTGCTGCTAGTAGGAATGGATGGTCCATCATACCATCATATTCCATGCCGTGATGTTTTGAGCCCTTATTGGCTTGCTGTAATCATTACTGTGGTCCCTTAATCTTGTGCATTCATTCCTCGTCAACACATCAATGACACTCCTCAGTGATATCCTGGCCTGACATGCCCGTGCAATGACACTATAACTTATTTATGGTCTATATGCGTTCCGTCAACTTTCAGGATTGGGGCGCTCAAAATTTGGGGGGGGGGGGGGGGGGGGGGGGGCGGGGGGGCTCAAACAACACATTAAAATGTGATGGCCTTAGCGGTCCAAGCTACTCGCGCATAAAACCCGTTGAATGCACTTTCGTAATTCAGTAGTCACTTCAACGCAACTGCATTGAACACAGCAAGGACTGTGCAAGGACTGTACACAAGCAAGGACTGTACACAGCAATTACACTCGTACGGGTACCAGATACCCGTCGTGGCGGTACCGGTACCAGTAGTAGTAGGGTAGTAGTAGGGTAGTAGTAGTTGTTGTAGTAGTAGGTAGGGTCAAGCTGATTGGGGTTTTAAAATAAGGAGCCCAATTTTTTAACCCTTCACTTGCATGCTTGCACCCTACTCGTCGCAATCCGTTTGACCAGCAACATGAGCATGACGATGATCAGTTTGACTGCATCGTCTGAGCTATTATTTAAAATACTGCGCATCTGCTATGGATAAACTTCATCATGCAACCGCTCGGCCTGTATTAACCAAAAAGAAACTGTTTGACTTCAAGCGCTAGCCCGTCCTGTCTACGCCTGTCGCGTCACGCGTGCTAGCTTGCCAGCGCTGCTGCGCTCGCGCGGAGGGGTTCGGGTTTGACCTGCTTGCGCCCTACCAGCCGCGCTGACATCTTCAGAGCGCGCAGGGTAAAAGTGAGCCAGTCACAGGCATACCCGCTCTACCTCGCGAGAGCAGTGTTCGGGTACCTGGGCGCGTTGGAACGCTGAGCACCTGGGTGACGTATCATGGTGGAGGCGGCAACCCCGCGGCCGCTGCGGCCGCGGCGCGAGGTAGACTACCGCAGTGCAGGCCTTGGTGCGGCCGACGAGCCCGCCTGGCTGCAGCTCAAGGTGTGCCGGCCTGCCCGCCCGCGTTTCGCACATCCACGCAGGTACAACCCGTCCCAGTGCAGCTCTGCGCCTATAGCTCGCGCCCGAGTGGCCTGACCCAATACACCCCCGGCGAGACCTTTCGCCACTCGTCAGTTGAGTCTTCCAAGAAAAAATATACTGCGGGCGGGAAAAAGAAACGGAAAACGGACCTGCCCCCCCCCCCCCCCCCCCCCCCCCCCCCCCCGCGCGCGCGACAGTCTACTGGTTGTCGCCGAACCCCTGAGCTGACCGGATGCTGCGTGAACCCATGGCTGGCAGCGAGACGAGGACGAGAGGCATGCCAAGGCCAACGCAGCGGCGGCGAGCAAGGCCGGAGCGCGTAGGGCGGTGGAGGATGCGGAGAACGTCAACCCTCAGCGGCCGGCGTCCTCGCCACCGGCGCGCCGTCGCAGCCGGCGCGACAAGCAGGCAGTGACGGGCGCCGAGGCTGCGCCGGGGGCGCCGCCACGGAGCGCCCCCGAACGCCTGGCGGTCGGACGCAATGTCAAGGAGGCCGGCGGCAAGCGGAAGGCCAAGTCGATGGGCGGCGGCGGCGAAGCTGCGCGGGTGCCCAAGCGGCAGGTGCCGGAGCCCGCCGAGGAGGCTGCCCCGGCCCCCGTTGACCAGCCGGCTGGTCCCCGGAAGACGCGCTCCAGTGCAAGCGGGGGCAGCAAGCCAGGCGGCAAGCCGGCCTCCACTCCGGAGGGATGCACTGGTTCCCTGAACGCGCTTGCCGATGCCGCAGAGACGGCGGCCCAGAAGCTATCAGGGGCCGGGGCCGGGGTCGGGGCTATCAGGTCCAAAGGCAAGGCAGCAGCGGAGCCAGAGCTGGTGGAGGCAAAGGGCAAAGGGAAGTCGGCGCATAAAGTGGCGCCAGAGAGGGCACCGCGGCCGGCGACCCGGGGCCGGAATGCCGGCCTGATCGTGGAAGACCTGGACGAGGGGCGTGTGGCGCCGCGGCTCGCTCCGCAGACAGCCAAACCTGCGGCCACAGAGGCACCACCTGCGCCACCCATCAGAGCGGCCAAGGCCGGCAAGGCGGCCGTGTCTCCGCCGAAGCCTGCGCGGCCCGAGGTCGTCAAGGTGGCACTGGTCAATCCCCTGCCGCTGTCGCAGTTTGAAGTCCCCGAGCTGCCAGAGCTGCCGGAGCTAGGAACGGAGCCAGCAGGCGGAAGCCCCTCGCAGGAGGAAGCGCCCCAGCCGCCGCCAGGCGCCTCCTCGGTCGCCTTCCTGCGGCTCTATGTGCCCCCCCCCCCCCCCCCCCCCCCCCCCCCCCCCCCCCCGCTAACCCCCCTGGGCCTCCTCCACCCTCACATTGCTGTGCTTCTGCGCCAACCAATCACCAAATTAAAATGGACCCTCCTTGACTCTGGGTTATGTGCGTGCTTCCACAGGACTCCTACATGGCGCTCCAGGAGAAGTACTCCTCGCTCAAGGACGGCAAGCTCAAGGAGCTGGAGAAGCAGCTCGAGGTGTGCGGCCCTCGCCACGGCACTGTAAGAGGAACTGCACGCACATTGGCAGCTGCTAGTTGCCGTGTTGCCAGCGGCGTTTTGCATCAAGCGGTTGAAACATCCCCTGAACCTTGAATGATCTTCTGGTGCCGACACACATCTATGCGGACCCATAATATGAGCCACGCATCGGGGTCGCTCTGCAAGCTACTGCAGGGACACTCCTTTTAACACGGATGCTGACGCGTCTAAAACAACTCTAGGTCCAGGCCTCAACTTGGGCTTGCAGGCAGCCTATAGGAACAATCGCTATAGTTCAACAATTCTTCGGTCTGCGTTTTACCTCAGGCAGGGCAGGTTCTTAATCGCAGCTCTCACATTTCCGCGTCGACACCTGGCGGTTTAGTATTTGCATGACCTCTGACAGGAAGGGCAGGATTTCATTCTCGCTGCTCTTAGTACCGCGCGGCGCCGGTAGTGCAATTTGGTGGCCGTCCCCGACCGATGTCTGTAGGCTAGGTGAATTAGGAAGTGTCTGGGCAGCGCTCGGTTGCACTTCCACTGTCGGGATGGTCGGGGTGTCACGGCGATGGACCTCTAAGTTCCTGGCTGGCTGGCTGGCTGAGTATATCCATGGGCACAAGCAGGTGGATATGAAGCTGGTGGACGCGCACGTGAAGGCGGCGGCGGAGCTGGCGGCGCACTGGAGGGCGGAGGCGGAGCAGCAGGCCAGGCTGGCGCAGGAGGCGGGGGCGCCGGAGCTGCAGCGGGAGCTGGAGGGCCTGCGGGTGGAGGTGGCGCGCGAGCGGCGCGGCCGCATCGAGGCGGAGGTGCTCCTGCGGGAGGCGGAGCGCGGCGCGCTGGTGGCGCAGCACGCGCTGGAGCGCTCGGAGGCACGCGCGGCCGCGGCGGAGGAGGCGCGCTGTGAGGCGCTCGCGCGCGCCATGCGCTCCACTGCGGATGCGGCGGCGCAGACCGAGGCTGCGCCCGCCTGCCCGCCCGCCAGCCAGGCGCCGCTGGCCCCTGAGGCGGAAGCAGTGATGGAGGAGGCAGAGGGGCAGATGGAGGAGGTGGAGGAGGTGCCGCCCACGCAGGAGGCAGAGGGTTTGGCGGCGGCGCCCGCGGTGCCTGCCACGCACCCTGGGCAGGGCAGCCCGGGAGAGCAGGGCTCGCGCGACATGGGGCACAGCGCTTGTGGGCAGCCGGCCCCCGCGTCTGCCGAGCTGCGGCAGCTGTCGCAGGAAAAGGAGGCGGGGGAGGCCGTGGGTCAGGTGGGCGATGCCATGGAGACGCAGGCAGTGGAGGAGTACGCGGAGGAGGAGGAGGAGGAGGAGATTATTGTTCTGGAGGTTTGCCTCAACACTGAGGAGGGGGGCGCTGGCAGGATGGGCGCGACCCCGTGCAGCGTGAGGCGGCGGCGGCCGGCGGACCTGGGCAGGGCCTTTCCTCTGCCCTTGAGCCCCTGGGCGCACACGCCCTGCGGCCCCGTGCGCGTGGTGTTCACGCGCCCCTCCGCCCCCGCTGCGGCCGGGCTGGACTCGCCCGCGGCGGCAGCGGCGACCGCCTCCCCGGCGGTGCGCAACCTGGGCGGCGCCCTGGCGGCCAGCGTGCCCAGCCCTCTAGGCCTCTGCGAGCTCGTCAACGACGCGGAGGCGGTGCTGAAGGAGTCGCAGCCGCAGGTCAGCCCCCGTCGCCGCCAAGTCATGGAAGTGCATGAGCCTTCCTTGGTCTGAACAAATGGCGGCACGCGGGCGCAATGCCCGGTACCGTTTGAATGGGTGATGCGCACGCCGCAAAAATGACGAACCGCTCCTCTGCACCACCGAGCCGCAGACTCCTTGCTGCATCGGCGTTGCATTCGGAAATGTTTTCGGATATATATTCTTGCTGTTTTTTCTCGAGGAGTCATTGATACAAAGTGATCCGAAGGTTGGTTACCGTGTCCGATTATGTTTCGCTGCCCGTTAGAGGTATTCGGTGGCACTGTTTCTGGGTGGATGTGCCTTACAGCATTCCGAATGCACCCCCTAAAAACATCGGCTTGGTTTTGGTCACTTTCAAAGCGCAGGTCGGTGTGTGTGGGCCGCTCTGGCAGCATGCGTCCGCGGGCACGCATCCAGCTAACAAACGTTCTGCCGCCTCTTTGTTCATGACCGTGCAGAGCCACGTACAGGAGCTCGGCGCGCAGGATGCGGAGATGGCGGACACCGTGGTGGAGGACGGCGGCGAGACCGGGGCAGCCGAGGCCGCCGACTTCAACAAGGCGGTGGACTGGGTGCCGCTGCAGCTGCTGACTGACTTCAAGAGCGCCGCGGGCAGCCGGCCCGGCTTTGTGTCCTACCTGCACCCGCCGTCCGGGCTGCACTTTGAGCTGGGCCCCGCGGAGTCGGGCGGCTCGGCCATGGACTCGGACCTGGGCAGCGACGAGGAGGAGATTGCGTATGTTCCTGTCAACCTTGGCAGGGCCGCCGACATCATGCCCGAGCATCTCCAGGTGCCCCCCCCCCCCCCCCCCCCCCCCCCGAACCAACCATACACACAGACACCGACACCTTGACATAGCCCTTTGCTCGAAAGCCTTCTCCTTGGGGGAGGGGACGGGGGGGGGGGGGGGGGGGGGGATCATCCTTTTTGAAGTCCGAAACCCCACCACATTCTGCCCTCGCTGAGCTCTCCCTGGTATGCGGCCACAGGATGAGATCACGTTTGCGGCCTCCGGCAAGCACTACCTTTTCTGCACCGTCCTGGATGCGCTCGGCCAGCTGCAGCCGCGCAAGCAGCGCAAGTCGTGATGAGCCGCAGGATGCAGGCAGCCCTGGCACCCGGCGCTGGCATCGACATGACGCGGGTCGGCTGCGTATGTGGGAGCCCGACATACCTGGCGATTCTCCCTCATACCGAGTGCTACCCCCGCCCCCCCCCCCCCCCCCCCCCCCCCTCTTCCTCCTCTCCTTAATATCCTTTGAAAGTACATATTCAAAGCACATCAGAGACACACTTTCGTTTCTGCTGGCCAGCTGCCTCCTCATGCCGCGCGTGCTCAAGCTCGGCGCGTCATGCTGCGTGGAGAGGGATACATGCTGCGTTTTCGTTGGACCGCCTCTGGATGGGCGTTGGGCTATGTTGCATGCTTAGAAAGGTGCCTCGGTTACATGTGCCGTGCAGAGTCCCCACATCAGACTGCGCTGTCACCTGTGTTGGGATTTCTTGCCGGTGGCGAGCTGAAATGTTCTGATGACGCGCCTGGCCGCCTGCTATATACATCCGCCACCCGGTCTGAATGCCTGCCGCTGTCAACAGCTGTGCGGTGAGCACCCGCTGCGGTGCGAGTATGCTTTTGAATGCCATCTCTCTGCTCCGCGCTCTGGCGGTTCGAAGACGGACCGCACACGTAGGCGAGTACTTACCTCGCACCTTCGTCGAGTCTCCCTGTATGTATTATGTACAGTGTCCACATCTGAGCCTGCAAACATATGCACTGTGGGACACATCCAATCAATGCTTTTGGGGAGGAAGGTGCAAGCGTGGCGTGATATAGCTTGTAAGTATTCGGTTGCTGCTATATTATGGAGCCACATGTCTGTTTTGCAGTGCAGCGCCTTTAGCACTGCATGATGTGTGTGTGTGTGTGTGTGTGTGTGTGTGTGTGTGTGACACGCGGAATTCTCTGCAAGCTGAGACTCGTATGAATATTGACTGCAACACTGCAATTGCGCATTTGCTGGCATCGATCGGAAGGTATGTACATTTTTATGCCAAAATGGTGGCATAGGCGCATTTGTTGACGATCCTTACCTTTCGGCTCTGGCATGGGGGGGCGGCTGGGACTCTAGTAGTGCGTTGTTCGTGCCACGGGTCGGAAAAGGTCCCGCGGGGTGGTTGGCGTCTGCGCAATCGCGTCGTCATCATCGTAGCGGCGCGACGGCTGTCTCGACATTGCGTTTTGGGCGCTCGCGAAGACCCGGACGCTCTGAAGCCCCCCCGTCTTCTCCTGCTGCCGTTGCTCCTCGGAAAGCGCCGGCTTGAAGTTCTGCACGGAGTCTCTAGATTCCTGCATGCTGGAGCAGCCCATGCTGAAGCGAAACGACGTGGCTTCACTGGAGTCGGACTGCCGAACCTTGCGCTCCCGATGGACCTGAATGCCGACACGAGGTGGGCCAAGGCCCAAGGGACTAAGGATCCATACTTCACGCCCCACCCGCAGAATTGCGTTGCATGATTGCATAAACAGCCTTTCGGCACAGGCACCGGCACATTCCATGTCGAGTTCTACATGGCAACGCAGGACAGGTGACAGGTGCTGCGTAGGCCCGCACGCCACGACACTCACCCGCAGCTCCTGCTGCACCTGCCTCAGGAAGTCGAAGCATTGACACCTGGATTCGCTCTCCGCAGCCACCACGCCGTACACCAGTCCGCCGTGTTGGTCGACCAGGAAATTGTACGTAAAGCCCTCCGCCCCGAAAGTATACCGCCCGTTCTCCGACGGGCACCGCGCCAGGCACTTGAGCGCCAGCAACTTGTACCGCGCCGAACCCTCATGGCAAGCGTACTCTGTCATCATTTCGCGCCGCCCATCGCCGCCCACCTCGAACACGCAGGAGTAAGGATACGCAGCCGTCGCCATCGGGTGCACGTCTTTGCGTCGCCGCGCGCCGTTCGACCGCCAGCGCGTCACGCCGGGCTTCAAGCCGCCGAGAGTTCGACGTACACCGACTACCTGACCCAGTGGCTCGCCGATCAGGTCAAGCCGTATGTGCCCGTCGTGGGTTAGTCGCGATTACGCCCTCACTCAGTGGATAAAGTCTCCGCGTGGCACCTTGCGGCGCTCAACCGCTTATTGGAGCCCGGGGGCAGAGGTGGCTCGCCACGCCCGCGCGGCCGACCTCCAACACTCGGTGGGCTAGGCTGCCAGCCTCTATCTGTACGACTGAAGTGTGCCAAGCACCGGAAACTGGCGACCGTGGCGACGCTTTGGCTGGAGTGCGCCGGTGCTTAGCGAGCAACAGCAGCAGCTTTGCTTGCCAGGAGTTCCTAGGCTTCGCGGCAGGGCAGCCGACGGGTCAAGTGTGATAGCTGGCTGGCGCGCACCAGCGATGGTAATAAATCAGTCGATGATTGATATTTCAGCGGCCGATTACTCCGTATTGTATCCAGCACATATGCGTATCAGTTGCGCATAAACAACGTGTTAAAGATGGATTTTGTTATTTTTACTGACGATGATGCTTGCAGCATGCGGCGTGACAACCACGCGCGCGCTTTGTATTCCGTACTGTTGTATTCGTATGGCGCACATTCAGAATCCATCCGGCTATTCTGAGTGCTTATTCGGAGTTCGGTAGGTCGTTAGTACGTCACTTGGGACGACAATCAACGACTATTAACCGAGACCGGAATGTAGAAATAAAGTAACCGAATATATTACGGGTTTATGAAAATCACCATGTGATGTCAACTTTTTGTCCGTGCTACTCATCCTCGGGTACGGTACGTACTACGTACCGACTACAGTACAAGTAAGTACAGGTACCTGCTGTTTATCGCGCACGCCCAAATGGTCGTGCCGCTTGGGCTGCCAGCTGAGCGCGGCGGCGCTTACTGCTAGGTGGCGCTGAATGAACGCCGCTGCCACCTCGCCGTCAAGCCCTCACCTGGTGCGGGAGCTGGCACGAGTAGCGCTGTGAGCGGCACAAAAGTTTGGGTTTCCACGCTGTGTCCCGCATCCCGCTGTCCGTGAAGCGACCCTGCGACACCTTGCTAGGTTGCCGCAGCCGCTTGAGCGCGGTGAAGCTGAGCCCCGATATCGGCTGCCGAGAAGGATTACAGTGTGGTCAGTAGCACGACAGCGCGGGAAGCCATAGCTGTCGGCTGTAAAGCCAAGCCGAAGCCAGAAAACATTGCGACTATAGCTAAATGCAGTCCTATTCCCTGAAATAGCGCAGTGCCACAGACACACGTACATGCGGGCTCGATCCGGCGAAGGATAGGCACCACGAGCAGCATCGGACACGAGCGCCGCCGGGTACAGTATATGCTGTGTCGGCGCGTCTGAAGGATTGAACTGGACATCCTGATTGCACCGTGCCTGCCGGTCAATCCACCGCCTGCAAGTCGAAGAATGGCAGCGGTGGCGGCGGTGGGCGTTAGGGCTGTGCTCCAGGGACGTCGGCGCTGGTCAGGAGCGGCTGATTGGACTCGCTGCTTATTCAAAAACGCAGGAGGGGGTGGGCACGTGCTTCGAAAACATCCCCTCAGGTGACTTCCAAGCCACGCTACAGGGCCCCGGGCAGGCTGCAATAAAAGTCCTGAGACTGGGCAGGGGTTGTGAATGTGCGACCAATTTATCATGAGGAAGTATTGAAGAAGTCTGACTCCCGACTCGCTTTGCCTAGTCGGCACACCCAATTGCTCATGATTCCGCAACATGCACACCGGTACCCTTTGTACCGGTGGTACTTACGCCACGGCACTTACGTTTACGCCTGGTGCTTTAAAGCATGCCGCCGGGATGACTTTTGGTGCGCAATGATGTGTGGGGTTGTTCAACGAGGACCAAGCATGGCATTGAACCCGCAACGCGCGTGCACGACTTCCGGCTCAGGCACTGCGTCCCCGCATCCCGTCCACTCTGCATCTCAGCAGGGAGCGGCGCGATGGACGACCAGTGCTTCTCCCAGGAGCCGCCTGAAAAGGCACCGCTGCCGCACAACGGTGAGCAACAATTGTAGGCGCCGCTGCCGCTGCTATGCTAGTCTGTCTCTCTTTGCTTGAAATGGACATGTTGGGTGCTGAATGATGCAGGGCCGGGCGGCAGAAGGCTGGCGGTTCTGATAGACGGCGATAATGCGCAGCCGGACAGCATCCCGGACCTCATGGCGGAGGTGGATCGGTACGGTACAGCTACTGTGAGGCGCATCTATGCGGACTGGAGCTCGCCAAACACCAGGTGGGAAGGAGAGGAGTGGGAGGGGGCTACGCTCGCATGCGTCGCTCGGCCGGAGGGTGCGGCACACGTTCTCACCTTTTGGGGCGTGTGCACGCATCTGCCAGGCCCTGGATACCGGTGATGACAAAGTACTGCATCCAGCCAGTGCAGCAGTTCCGGGCGATAAAGGGCAAGAACGCCAGTGGTGAGCGCCCTGCATCCCTTTGCATGGCCATTGGCCTGCATATCTGCCGCGACGTCACATGTATGGGCAGCAGATCATACGTCTGCTCATGGCACTTCGTGTGCATGTGAGTGACAGGTGCGTATGTGTGTGTGGATCACGTAAAGCGTACTGCATGCCGGCGGGGTGCCTCTTACCGGGGACAGAACCGCACATAATGCCGCCTCGCTGAACAAGGTTGAATGCACGCTTTTGAGGCCAGAATTACTATGACTATTACCATGACTATGGCGAGCTGATCACGGCACATTGATCTCTGGCGTGTTGAATCCTATCACGGCGCTGCTGGGCCTCCATCTCGGCTTCCTTGAGCTCAGTCCTGCCATTCGTAGTCTGGGTCTCCAGTACCCTCGATCTCCTCAACCATGGCATCTATCGTTTTCTATCGTAAACTGCATAGAAAAGGGGGCTGCACGGCCGACCTCCCCTCCCGTGATTCTGGACATTCCCGTGCATTGCAGATATTGCTCTCATCATCGATGCGATGGACCTGCTTCATGGCGGCATCGCCTTGGACGGATTCTGCCTCGTTTCGAGCGACAGCGACTTCAGCCGCCTGGCATCCAGGCACGGCGGCCCGCGCCCGCATTGCTACGCGCTGCATTATATTGTCACGTGCACACCCTGCTTGTCCTAGAGAGGCGCTGGTCTGCCCCGCATTGGCGCTGTGTGGCGCTGAGTTTGCGGCGGTCGCTGCTCTTCAGGCTGCGTGAGGACGGGCACCTGGTGCTGGGATTTGGGAGGCAGCAGACCCCACTGGCGTTCAGGGCGTCGTGCAACAAGTTCATCTACACGGGCGGCCCGGCGGCAGGCGAGGCGACCCCGGAGGCGGCAGAGTGCGCGGCGACGCAGTATGAGGCGCCTGAAGATCTCATCAGGACGCTGGACCAGGCGCTGTTGGACGGCCCGCCTGATGCGGAGGGCTGGGTGTCCCTGGGCGATGTTGGCACCAACATGCTGCGGCTAGACTCGACATTCACCCCCAAGCAGTACGGCTACTCTACGCTGGGCAAGCTTTTCACGTCGCTCGGGAGTCTTTACGACACCAAGAGCACCGGCAGCGTGATGTGGGTAAGGGTGACCTGTGCGAGGACATGACCCCATCATTCCCTACGACATAAACCCCAATGCTGGGGTGCGACAAAGAGAACCGTGCAAGCGGATCCTAATGACTGGTGCACCATGATCACGCGGCATGTACTGTCCTGCGGTCTGTCTTGTAATAAAAGGAATGGAGCAAGTGGGCCAGCGGGTGGGTTGCCAACAACGGCCCTATAGTCCCCGCACAGCGCAGGCGCTCTCCGTCTGCGTGGCCCGCATCTTCTCGTCCCACAGGTCGGCGTCGCGCTGGCGCTTTTTCTCCTCCGCGACCTCCTCCGCCTGGCCCAGATAGTCCTTCACCTCCGGCGAGATCTTAATCTGACCCCGAGGCGTCCGGTTCTTCGAGTTCCTGTGGAACACGTTGGCCCCCAGCTCCACGAGCAGCTTGCACATCTGCCAGCGGCGGCATCGCGGGGCAGATTTGCATGAGTCCCGAGACGCGGATCGCTGGGGGCAGCACCATTTTCCCTCTGCCAACACCTCAATGCTGCCGTTCGACGCCGGCCTCACCTCGACGTGGCCCGCCTTGGCTGCCAAGTGCAGAGGGGTGTCCTGGTTCTTATTCTCCTTGTTGATATCCATAGACTCCGCCATGCCCCGCACCAGCTCCGGGCTGCCGTTCTCGCGGGCCAACAAGTGCAGGTGCGTGTTGCCCTCCGCGTCCGTGCCCGCCTCAGCGCCCTCTGCCTCTTGGTCCTGACGCTGGAGGAAGGCACCCGCGCCCTTGTTGAAGCCGTCGGCCGCCAGCTGGGGGGCAGAGCAGAGCAAGCTACCCATTGAGCAATGCCGAGTTTCTGGTCACGAGTGTTGCCCGGTGTCGTGCCATGCAGCGCAATGTGGATCACAGTGAGGCTCAAGGATGCCGGGGGGGAGGCAGGCCAGCCGGTGGCACCTTTTCAAAGGTGAGGCCCTCCTTGGCGATGGCGTCCGGCCTGAGGTGCGGGCTTAGAAGCACGCCCGCCACCAGTGCGTCCATCTTCTTCTTGAGTGCCACGCGCAGCGTGGGGCCCGCGGTCCGGCTGATGTCTGCACCCGCCTTGAGCAGCTCCGCCGCCTTGGCGTCGTCGCCCGCCTTGACGGCGTCCTCGAAGTCCTTTTTCGCCGCGCACTCGGGGCAGCCGGGCATGTTGTGCATCTTGCACGTGTCGATAGCCATGGTGTCGACAAGGTACTTCCGTGAGCGTTGAGTCCGGGGCCCCGCGCGCTGGGGAGCTGTGTCTGCGTACGCTGAGTCCAGGAGCTAAGCAATGTTTGTAGATTGAAGTGAAGTACGCCTCTCCCAGCCGAGACTATTTACCGCGTCGACTACGGCGGCGAGTCCAGGTAGCTAGCTGGTGGGTCGTCCAAGCTCGCGGCGTAGTGCGCTTAGAGCAATAGGGGCGGCATGCGGCTTTGTACACTACACTTCAAAAGTATTGGCAAATTCACTTATTTATTGCAGATTTTTAATCCCGTTATCATCACGGATATTGCACGGCCAGCGGCATCGCACACTCCCATATGAACACGTTCTTAAATTGGTGCGGTACGTTTGCGCGGGAAAAGTGGCGGTTGGTAAATGCACAATGTCGGCACGGACCTTATTTAATAACCTGGTTTAGATGACATCACCCCTCCGCCCAGCCCCCAGCCAGAACCATTATTATGTATGTCCCTGCTAGTACTTATTAAGCAAAACACGCCATCATATGCCTCCATGTTTGCACCCACGACGCCCCCTCAATTGGTTCCAAGGGTTCTAACAACCCCCCCCCCCCCCCCCCCCCCCCCAAATAGTATATATTAAGCCCCAAACATGCTGAAGAGGTGGGAAGAAATAGAAAGATATGGTGACATGTTGTAAGCAATAACCTTTAATTTGTCAACTTGTCAACGTTGTCAGCCCCATTCTACGCACTACCAATAATAATGTATGAGCGAATAAGATGATGCAGGATAGCGAATCCAACAGCGGGGGGGAAACGTGTTGTTAGACCGGACAAGTACCGTTTGCGAGTCGTTTTGGGGCGTTTTGCGAGCTCGTATTCGGTGCCGGTAAATGGTACCGATTACGAGCCGGAATGGGCGTTAATATTCGGCGACGACATCGTGGCCAATGAAGACAATTTATACACAAGTATTGATGATGAAGTATTGTGTGTGGTGGTGAGTCAGCGCCGCTACTACGGTGCGCCAGCACGGGGACGGCCCAATAGCAATAACAAAACGCCACGAAGCGACTCGCAAATGCTACTTTTCTCTTGTTATACCAGTTTATATATATTGAAAAGAAGAAACAACGTTTGCAAGAGCACGTCGGCCAAAACGCGGTGTGTTTCAAGCGTGAACGCATGATGGTCACAACAGTCACATGCTTATGCGAGTAATTATATATAGCCTTCCAGACATAGCTTTGTCATGATTACCCGTATGTTGTTGGCCGGAATTGCGCCGAAATAATACCTGCGATGAGGGATCGGCATTTCTGCATATGCTCGTTATTTGCTCCGAAACCACTGCACTTACAATCTTAATAGTATGCGCGGCGGCGGCAGCCGCAGCACCGTATCGTAGCGAATTCCAAGCGTGAACACAACCACTGACCCACATGCTTCTGGGAATACAGTAGACAGTCATGTTCTTCACCGGAATTGCGCAAAATAAATGCGAGGGATACCATTGGATTGTAACCAGCAATGCAGTCACACTGACAGTATTTATGTCGCTATGCGTGACGATGATCGTCGCGCTGCCATATCATCGTCGTCGGCCATGGCGCCGCGCAGCATCATCCAAGCTGATGATTACGACGCGAGTCTCGCCAATGGGCGAGTCTACCATTAGCACTAGCGACTAGCGACAGCAGACGGCACCGTAACACTTGTCCACTGCTGTCGCAACCTTCGGGTTTGTGTGGCGGGGAGCGGAATACAGCGTGTGTCATTGCCAATGTTCGCTAGGTAACAACACAGGTTTCCGCTAAGAGTACGACACCAGAGAATTCGCCTCCGGGACATCGGACAGCGTGCCCACGAGTTTTCTCTCTCAGCCGCCTCGCGGCACATCGCGCAAATGGGGAAGCGGGAGCGCAAGCGCGACAAGAAGCGGCGGGCGGGCGTGGAGAAGCGGCGAGGGCCGGGCGGCAGCAGGCAGGGGGCCGCAGCCCCGCTCCGCCGCGGCGACACGCCACCCGGGGCGAGCGGAAGGGCCGACACCGGTGGCAGAGGCGGCGGCGGCGAGGAGGGCCCGCAGGGCGGGCCGCAGCGGCAGCGGCAGCGGCAGAGCGCCGCCGGGCTGTACAGCTCCTCGCAGGCACTGCTAGTGCTCGGCGACGGCGACTTCAGCTTCTCTGCGGGACTCGTCAAGCAGCTGGGCTCCGGCGGCCGTGTGGTGGCCACTTCTTTCGACAGCCGTGAGGTGAGCTGCAGAACGCCCCGCCGCACTGACATGGGTGCGACATTCTCCCGGCCCCGCCCTGGCTCGTCGCTGCGTGCGCGCCATGCTGAGCTGGCACTGTATGGGGCCGCTACGCCCGCAGGATGTGGTCGCCAAGTACGGCAAGAAGGCGGAAGGCTGCCTCGCGATGGTGTCCCCCCCCCCCCCCCCCCCACCCGTCCCTCCCACTTCCACTTCGATGAGCCCCTCCCCACATACTCTTGGCTGGCGCGCATCCCCAACTGGCAAGCGTTTGACGCCTTTCCCCCCCTTCTAACACCGCTGCTTTGCCGCCGCGCTCCCACCCATCCGCCGGCAGCTGGGCAAGGCTGGCGCAGAGGTCGCCCATGGCGTGGACGCGACCAAGCTGAGCCGCACGCTGCCCACATCCAGCAGCGGCCCTCCCTTTGACGCCATCATCTTCAACTTCCCGCACACCGGCAGCCAGCGGGTACGCGCATCCAGCCCCCCCCCCCCCCCCCCCCCCCCACCTCCCATCCCTTAAACCTCCTCCAGCTCATGCGTGGGCGCCGTGCCTGGGTTGCCACATCACACTGCTGCATGGCTGGGTGCGCGCGGGCACGTGTGGCTGTGAGGGCGTACCGCAGCATGCCATGCGCCGGTCCTGCCCATCACGCCACAGGGTATCAAGTTGTGATGCGCTACTCATAGCTCGCCATGGCACAGCCTCCTCCCCCTCCCCCCCCTTCCCCCCTCGCTAGCGGCATCAGTAGGCATCCCACCCGGAGGAGCCTTGTGTCTGTGTCTGTGTGGATGTGCATGTGTGGGTATGTGTGTGTGTGTCTGTGTGAGTGAGAGTGTGTGTGAGGGAGGGGGGGGGGCTTGAATTTTGTTATGCATATGGTAAAAACCGCTGAGCAATGTCACCCACATCCCACGTGTCATATCCGCTTCGGTTGCGCAGCTACGCCCCCATGCCCACAGTCCCATCCCCCTGTACCCCAAACTATCGCCGCTCCCCTCTCGCACTGACTGTCCGGCCGGTGGCGGCGCACAGGTGCACCTCAACCGCCAGATGCTGCGCGGCTTCTTCGCCTCGGCGCGCCCGCTGTTGGCGCCGTCCGGCGCCATCCACGTCACAATAAAGACCGCGCCGCCCTACACCGGCTGGGACGTCCCCGCGCAGGTGCGGCCGCGCCCTTCACTTTGCCGTGCCAAACCTCCACCGCCGCCGTCGGCTACGCCAGCGCTGCTGCCCCCCATTCCAAACCACCACCGCTACTTCCCTCCTTACCCCGGCCCGCCTGGATGCTGTGTGGCGCAGGCGACTGAGGAGGGGCTGAAGCTAGCGAGGAAGGTGCGTGTTGCCGCAGCCCGGATAGCACTGGCGGCGCATACCGGAGGGTCGCAAGCTATGGCCTGGGGCACGGGCCGGCGCCGCTGCTCGCCCAACCAACATGATACCAATTCTGCGCCCCTCGACTGCCATAGGGCATTTTTTGGCATTTTCTGCCTGATCTGAAATAGGTTTTGAATTAATGTCTAGGGTATAGCGTAAAGTCAAGTTATTTCATCTCATGTTTGGTTTATATCAAACATCGAAATTTTAGGGTGTTCTAGGTTTTGAGGGTGTTCTAGGGCTGTTAAGGTTTTCAGGGTGTTTAGGTTTTAGGTTTTAGGGCTGAGAATCAGGGTTTTGCTACATCTGACCGCCCAGCCTTGCCCGCACCCCCCCCCCCCCCCCCCCCCAAACCACCACCCTCGCCACCACAGATAAAACCTCACTGTTCCCATGCTTGGCGCTGATGCCGGTGCAGGTGCCGTTCCGCTTCGCCGACTTCCCGGGCTACCAGCACCGCACCACCGAGAAGGACGCAACCAAGTTTGACGCCTTTGAGCGGCGCTGCGTCACCTTTGTCTTCGGCGTGGCGGCGGCGGGCGGGGCGATCACACCGGCGGTGGCGGAGCCGCCCCAGCAGGTGCAGGCGCCGGAACAGGAGCGGTTGCAGAAGAAAGGAGAGGGGAAGGCGGCGCCAACAGCAAAGGCAGGCGCCCTGTCCTGCCCCCCTCCCCCCCCCCCCCCCCCCCCGGACACCTCCATACCTCCACACCCGGGCCATGTGGCCAGAACTGTGCAGCACACAAGAACATTCCTGACAAATGGCTGGAAGCGAAGCGGCGCTCCAAAGCCGCCTGCCGCCCCGTACGTTTGCGCATCAGTGCCCTGAGGGAGCGGGCACCGCACCGCGTCCGGCCGCCCCACCGCATCCCACCTTGCGTGTGGCGCCCTCCTCCGCTATCACCCGGCACCCCACTGCGATGAATGCTCCGAAACCGCCTGCCCATCTCGTTGGCCGGCAACCCGCCGGCCCCCAGAGGCAACAAACATTGCTGCGCTCGCCGCGCCCCCTCAGCGCTTCAACGGCTCGGCATCTATTGTAATCACGATCTGGGTTCGCGGTATGTCATCGTGTTCGACCTCCCCTCCCCTCCATGGCTAAGAAAGGAAAAATGGATTCCTTGGAATAACCACAACTACCACGCGTGTATGCCAACGCGTTGCTGCAAGACACTTCAGTTTTTGGGACAGCGCACCCAGTTACATGGTGCGGTGTGTATCGCCCTATTATTCCGGTCAACGCGCGTCAAGACTGAGCCAAATCGACCCTGATGCTCCGAAACCATGTCATTTTGCTTTATGCTTTCGCGGCTCGGTGCCCTGAGACAGCGGACAGTATACCCCCCCCCCCCCCCCCTCTCCCTGGGCTACGTCCTATGTCAATTAACCCAGCATTTGCGGATCAGATGCCATGGCCAACTCCAGGCAGGATCACATGACCATTGTTATGGAATCTACCGCTGCCGGCGCAGTTACAAGAACGCCATATCATGAGGGAAATTTTGGGGTGCCCTGCGGCACCTTCTTTTCAGTAACAGTATACATTCGTGATGGATATGTCTGGTTTTGAGTGGCAAAAGCCAGGCGCTTTCTCATCTCTCATTTCCTCCAAGTGCCCCGGCACCCGTGTAACAATCGACCTGACCGCCGCCTCAAACGCACAACGCTTGCCACCTGGCAGCGTGATATCTTATATATACTCGTCGTAACCTCAGGTACACATCGCACACGCACATCGTAGCGTATATAGACATCGTAATTGTCACACCCGTATTCAAAACATGCCCCCCCCCCCCCCCCCCAACACACACACCCCGAAACCACTCAGCGAATCCTTGAACATGTTATTCCTGTTTCTTCATTTGTGGCTCCCCGGAGGGAACAGAAGTTGCTGTGCCCGCCCAAGCCCTCTCCGGGTGGATCGCTGATTTGCACGAATTTGACTCAGTTTTCCCGGTTTGATTTTATGTATCAGCTTGATTCAGGCGCTATTGAATGAATCTGAGAGAGAGGGGGGGGGAGAGAGGTGCTCCAAAACCAATGTGTGTTCCTTATATATCCCCATATTGGCTTCCTGAGTGACTGAGTGTTCCCGCTAGCTCGAGCCCGGACTAGTCATTTCTCTCACAAAAGTCACATTTTGACTTCTGAAATAATCTTCTGAAATCGACCCGATAGTGCATGGCCATCCTTCCCCTGTCCCGTGTGTGACTGAGCGGCCCGGCTGCCCACCCCTCCCATGCAGTCCCGCGCTGCGGGCGCGCCAACCATCGAGGCGGCCAACAAGGCTGAAAAAGGTGCTGACCTGCGACTGCGCTGGGGTTTCTGCCAATGTTGACACAATCTCGTGCATCATGGGGAAGAGCCTACGGCTGCCGACGCACCTAAGAGAACCTGTATTATTATACGCCTCAAGCTGGGCTTGCATGCAACCTATAAGAACCTTCGCTATAGTCCCCCTATAGTTCGTGGTACATTTGACCTCTGCAGGCAGGGCGGGCTGTCATTCGCATTGTTTTTATTGCTGTGTCGGCACCCTTAATTGGGGTGTGGGGGAAAGGCAAAAGGGGGGACGGGGGGGGGGGGGGGGGGGGGGGGGCGGGGGGCAGCAGCACAACTGAATCGCCCAGCCCGAACAACAGGCGGCAAGGCTCCCCGCAACAAGAAGCTGCGCATGGTGCTGGAGCGCCGGGCCCGACTCCAGGCCGCGCTGCAGCAGGAAGCGGCTGCCACGGAGGGTAGGGCGGAGCCGCCGGGTGGGAAGAGTGGCGAGACAGTTATAAAGCCAACGCCGGTGGTGCCGGCGAGGGGCACGCAGGCGACGGGCGGGCTGTCTTCCGAACACACGGCGGCAGAACAGAAAAGGCGGAAGAAACGGAGGAGAGACGTCCCCAAGTAAAGTGGCCCGGGGCTGAGGGCTTGAGGGGCTCCTGAAGTGGGCGGAGTGGAAGCGGGCACCTGGTGTTGTAGTCAGACAATAACACTGGCAAATGTCCTCAACCACACGCCATACTGGTATTCATTCATCGATGCAGGCGGGCATTGATCTGCTGCCCCAAGCCATGTCATCATATACCCTAGGCCCGTACATACTGCGTTATTGGCGCCGCCCAGGTCACATAGAGAGTGGCGTGGCAACCCGGTACCAAACGGTTTGGGGGCTAGGCATGCCATTGATCTGCGAGTCTAATAATCCCCCTAAGAACATAGCCAGGTTGCCCGTCCTCATGCCGTCAATGCACATAATAGTAAACGAAAACACACACACACATACACACACACTTATTGACGCGTTATTTGCCGATGCGCCGATGCACGTCCGAGTGAATACGAGTATTTACCCCGCGTGTCAGGCTTTGCCTCATTGTCAAGTCAGGAAAGTGCCGATTTGCACGGGTGCCATGCACTGGTCGTGAGGGCCGCACTTAACCCCCCCTCCCCCCTACTCTGTCCACTCCCCCCCTCCCGCTGTCAGCAGCACATGCACACACACACACACACACACACACACACACACACACACACACACACACACACACACACACACACACACACACACACACACACACACACACACACACACACACACTCACACCATGCTGCTTGTTTTTATCACTGATGTATCAGTACCGCTTCGGCGACGTCTTTGCGATGAGTAAAAAATGTGAAGGAGGAAGTTCCCAAAAACCTCTGATGCTCCCACAAGTTTGGAAATGTGTTTGCGTCCTCTCCAACGCAAACAGTGTACACTTCTACCAATGCTGGCAGTCAACGTTAACATTATCAGGGTGAAACAACCTGTGATGGCGCGGAATTGGTTGATAATTGGGTCGCTGTTAATCCGCGTACTCACCCGCATGCTGTGAAAACACATTTGAGAGACGCATAAGCACGTAATAATGGCGTACATGGAGTCCTTCCCTTTTATCTATATTTCTGTAGTAGTACGTTTCCCTTTATATGCCTGCATGGTTTCTTATGGCGCTGTCCTGCGCATGTGCATCCCTTAAATGCGAGCTAGCGGCCACAGTTATGTACACAGTTAATTACATGGCACAGCATCCAACTATTTGTTCCCGGATTGAATGTTATGCTGGAATGCTAGAAAATCTGAGGCCAGCACAAAAGGGGGAAGTACCTAGGTCGCCGTATTGCTGCTGGCTCCTCTCTAGACCGAGACGCCAAATGTCTCGAAGCCGCGATCACTTGGCCTTACACGTTAAAGAACAACCTGGACAAACGCTCATATGCTTTATATCATGGCACGCTGACGCCTGGACCGTATGGAATGCGTAATCGAAATGTCAGTTTATATAACAGGCGGACTCGATGGCACAGGGTGCATGGCCCATGGAGATCGGCTGGTCGTTGAGAATGAAGGGGATCGGCTCGAGACTCTCGTACTGAAAGAGTCCGGTGGGCCGTGCTTGCTTCTTTGGTGCGCTTGGCGTGGCCTGGAAGTTCCCGGAGCCGCACTGGGTGGCCGAGGACAGGGGGGTGCGCGGACTGTCGAGAGGTTCGTCAGGAATGTCAGCAAAGCAGACATGCCTTGCTGTGGAGCGTCGTGGAGATGACTGGCGTGATTGGTGGTACGAGTCGGGGTCGTCGGCTGCAGCAACAAAGGCAGCGCTGGCCAGGGACTCTTCGTCGGTGATTGTGGACCGCGGGGACGAGGCGCCGCTGTCTGACAGATAGAGGGGGCGAGACCGCAGGAACTCGGCGTCGGACGATTCGCCTACGGCTTCGCCTGGTAGGAGACTGTCGTCGATGATCGACCAGTTTCTGGCAGACTTGCTCAGCCTGCACACTAATTTACGTCCAGCAGCTGCCAGAGGCATCTCGCCGTTAGAACCTCCGGGCAGCGAGCCAGATACGTTCATCACTCGTTTGCTTCGAGACGCGGAAAGCATTTGCTCGAGACGCTCCTCGTCAGCCGCGTCCTTCTCAAAAATAGAGCGATTCTCGGCGCTGATGAGAGACGGAGTGACACCGTTTGCCCCGAGGCGCCCGCTGCGAAAGACATCGTGGGAAGGAAGGCCGTCGCTGGAGATGCTGCGTACCGATCGGCAGTAGCTACCGTCCATATTCGCGTTAAACTTCAAACGAGCGCCACCGCGGGATGACATCAATTCGCGACGCGTCACGCCATCAGGCTTGATGACGTCGCGGATTGTTGCTGTTTCCTGCTGCAGATCAGTACTGTTGCAGAGGGAGGTCAGGGAATCCAGCGACGCTGACTTGGAGCGCTTCAGCAGGCCCGACGCAACCTCTGCCTCCGCTAGCTGCATTGGTAACGTGATCGACGGCGACCGGCGTAGCAGTGCAGGCTCACCCGCCGACAATCCCTCTGAAATGCCTCGCGCCTGAAGGCGCTGACGTAGCTGTCCCAACATCTCCGATCGAAGCATTGTGCTGGTGGACGACGTTGGTGTCGGCCTATATTACCGTAGGCCAAGAAATGCGGGTTTCAGCAATGGTGTTACGACCGCCGATGCAAAAGCGACAACCCGTATAGCGGGACAGGCGGGGCCGTTTAAATTGTTGCAGCCTTTCCGGAAGTAGTGTGGACGGCAGCAAAGATAGCAGAGGACGGTGGTGTGGTTGCTCGCGCGGACTATCACCTCGATGTCGGTGCGAGTCAGGTGCTTCAGTCGCTGAAATATAGCTGCGAATGAATCTGAGAGTTCTCTGCTTACTTTTAACTCGGACCCGCGCAGCTACTGCTACCGCCTATGAGAAGCGCCTTGACGCGCGTACAGGTGCATGTAACCGGCACCTGTCGGCATCGACCGCCACGGTCCG
Source organism: Tetraselmis striata (assembly GCA_006384855.1). Classification (NCBI taxonomy): domain Eukaryota; kingdom Viridiplantae; phylum Chlorophyta; class Chlorodendrophyceae; order Chlorodendrales; family Chlorodendraceae; genus Tetraselmis; species Tetraselmis striata. The sequence goes on from VCJN01001372.1 coordinate 48,511, forward strand.
CGCGCGCGCCCGTAGTTAGTCACGATAAATATAACGTGTAAGGATTACACGTCGCGGGCGCCATTAGGTGCTGCACTGCTGCAGCAGCAATAAACTGCTCGTCATTGATTGGCACACCGCCTGACCAGTCGCGATGCATTCGTTGCATACTACATGGCACGCTTTGGGCGTTCAACCTTGCTGGGCGAGCAGTACGGGCAATCGCGGACCATAAATATTGATGAAATGAAAACCTGCACCTCGCAACATACTGCTATCCGGCGTTGTACTGACACTGATATGCTACAGCCGGCGCGGCAAGGAATGTATGTAGTATGCTGCGGGCGTATTATAACGGACGATCCACTAAGGGCAGACCGGCAGATATACACTTACCGTGCGCTACGGGTAGCGGATATACACTGACTGGTAGCCTGCATGCTGCCATGCTAGCGCATGCTGCACCTGCTATGTGTCCTACGAGTACGAGTATGGTGCATGTACTAAGGATTAAACGTAAATAAATAAGTAGAGTTATTCGCCCCGGTCATAATATCGGCCAACGCCGCTCCACCGCTTGACATCATCTTGCGCAAACTGTGGTAGGTCTGCATCGCCTTTAGACCATTGCATCATAAGTTAGAGCCCCGAAGGCCTAATGCATCCATCAACCAGGTCAACCCGGGGCATGCCGCGCCGGTAATGCCTATAGAAATACGTCAATCAGGAATCGAACCTGGGACTTCGTAACAGGCCACCGCTTATCAGCAGTGCACCGAGCGGACGACAAGGAATGTTCCGTGTACTCGTACTCGTACGCGCCGCACATACTGACGACGCAAGCGCACGGCTAGGGCCGGCGGCAATAATAATGCAGGACGAGGAATAATTTTTTCAGAGTAGAGAGTAGAGATTAATCATTTAGAGTAGAGTAATGAATCCTTAACTGGTAGTAAGCTGCCTTATTCCTGCTGCGGCTGACTACCCTGATGTATATATTCTAGCAGCAGATATGTCGTGCGATGATATTGTTTTTAGATATGTCGTAACATGTCGTCGCTACTCATGCTTTAAAACGCGGGCGTCCGTCGTAGCGACTATAGATATGGACAGTAATTTATTACAATACAAATAAAGCAGCAGCCAGCAGCATCAGCAGACGCAAGATACATACATGTGGCTGCTTGTACCGGCTTTTGGTAGCGAATCAATAGCATATAATGCAAGGACTGCAGAGACACAATGCCCGTAGTAGAATCATAAGAATCTTAAATAATAATCGGTAGGCCTTACGGAGAATGCACGCATACCTGTGTGCGTCAGAGTGACACATGTATTTCCGCACTATTACTTTTCCATGAGACTTTACCACGCGGTGGTATACGCCGTATTAATATGAAGGATTGCTACAAACCATTATACATGATCGCATCTGCCGTATTAATTAAATAGCGACTGTGTCGTTGTTACCACACATACGCCGTATGAATAACATGTACCAGATAGCCAACGGCCTCGCCGCAGGAGTGATTTCCCATCACGCGTGCCATCTATTGGCGCATATTCTGATGGGGAAAAGCGCAATATTATAGCGTAAACGGTAGAGGCCACTATACTTCACTTTTGACTCACTGAAATTGGGACAATTTACTAGCTCACGCGCCAAACAATGTACTACAGACATACATATACAGCGCAAAGTACTGTACTCGCCGTCGCCGCCGCCATCCCTTATCCCGCCCACTCGAGTGGACCGAGGGGGGCTGCCCGCTACCAATCTAAGTCTTATTTTCATCGTGAAACTGTAGCTATTCACGACTATACGGCTGAAGCGAGGCCAAAATAGTTACCGTGTTTTTAATTGTTTTGTTGTTTAATTTACTAATGCTATCCATACTCATAATAATATTTATGAACAGGTAATACTTATTCTAAGTCAGCGTATGTAATTAAAAACTACTTGTGATTGATTGGTACCTACTGCCGGTACATTAATACCGGTTATTACTATATTACTATTTTGTATTAATTAAGGAATATACTATACTGATAATTTCTGTTTTTGGCTGATATCATATCATATGTTTTATCCTTAACTAACAGCAGTAGTCAAAAAGCTGAAAGCCAAGAAATGTATAGAAATTGTATCATGGGCTTTACTGATTACAAATAATCATAATGCGATGATGACGGGGTTTCGGCAGCAATTGCCGAATCAATGTCCATTATAGTAAATATAATATAATATGTTATAGACAATATATGTTTGGATAGTTTAGATTATTATATATTATTGAAAGTAAACTCGCAGACACATCTTAGTCGTATTGCAAATGTATGATCGAATCCGGAAAATATTAAGTACATCCTTTGAGCTTGTATTGTCCATTGACAATGGATTACTTCACGTACAATTTTAGCGTTCGTGGTAGCTACACCCCTGCACATAAGTTTGGGGTCCCTTTTCGGCAGTCTCAAGACTTCACAAGTCTAGGGTACCTGAACGTAGGGTATATGAGATGAAACCCTGGAATCTCAGAGGGCTTTATAAAACCTGCATGACGAGTGGCTCAAACCGAAGCTTAATGACCTTTGACTAGGGAATCACGCTGCACCTGGTGCGTGGATGGGCGTCGCCTGCAACTGCACCAAAACCGGGGTCGGTATCACGCACACGCCGACGCGCGTGAATAGACAACCAAACGGCGGGATGGCCATGAACGCGTGAGGAAACACATTGGCGAGGGGCTCGGGTGCATTTGGTTGGGGTGCAGCCGTGTGGGCGGCGGCCAGTGCATGTCGCGTTGCGATACTGGCATGGCATCAGTGTCGGCCACGCGCAGCAACACCCCCTTGGCTTCAAAACACTATAACTTCTCAGGGTTTGCTCAGAAAAAACTTTTTAAAAATATCACGCGATTCCTCGTTCTATTTTGCGTCGGGAACACTCTTCCATTATCACAAAATCGATTTTTTGGGTCTCCGGAAAAAATCCCCAAAGATGATCATCCAAGTTGCCCCTCACTGCCTCATGTGCCCACCCATATCGGGCGCGTGGCTTTGCGCCAAGTGCGTGTCTAAGCCCCATACTCAGTTGCGCGAGAGCGTTATGTATGTGGATGACCACGGACCACCAACACTTGGCATGTGCCACCTCCTAGCGATACACACATCTACCAGCCAAAATGCCATTTTCCACAGCATTTTTCAAGGAATTTCATATTAATCAAAATCCACGCCCCTACCGCGCCACCCCGCCCACGAAACGGTGCAACTGGCATTCCACCACGCGACCCCATAGTAGAGCATTGCCCTACGCCAAGGGGGCCATCGAGCGCCTCTCCTACGTGCGTTCGCCACAGAAACAGCAGCATTTTCACCCCAAAACTGCTCCCCACAGTGGCCAACTTGACGTTGGGGTGTCACGTCGTGCCTATAGCGACATGCTTTCAGTGGCCTACACGCACGGTGTGTGCAACTTATGCCAAGGGCCGTATCCACCGAGTTTGGTGCGACGAGTGCCGCTATTTCCATAGGTTTGGACGGTTGACGCAACCCACAACTTTCTGGCGCCAACGCACCATGCAATGATTTCGCGTTTTTGAAAAAGCGCCCACAAATGGTCGTGTTGTCGCGCGGGTGGGTATAAAGCGCACAATAGGCGTTCGCCCGAACTATTCCTACTGTAGTTAGCATGTATGCACGTGCAGCCGGCGTTATCCTCGCCCATGCATGCGCTTTGCGATCGAAAATGCAAACCCGGACTTATGTGGAGGGGTGTGCGCCGCACCAAGCGCGCTCGACGAGGTCGCAATAAGGCGTCTTGGGACAGTGAGCCATTTCGAGCCCGTGGCTCGCATGTGGATGCATCATGGGCATACGCAGCCAGTAGGAGCATTGGGGTGATTCAAACATGCCGCGTCGGCCGTATATGGCCGAATGACATATGGCCAACACACCCCTGCACATAAGTTTGGGGTCCCTTTTCGGCAGTCTCAAGACTTCACAAGTCTAGGGTACCTGAACGTAGGGTATATGAGATGAAACCCTGGAATCTCAGAGGGCTTTATAAAACCTGCATGACGAGTGGCTCAAACCGAAGCTTAATGACCTTTGACTAGGGAATCACGCTGCACCTGGTGCGTGGATGGGCGTCGCCTGCAACTGCACCAGAACCGGGGTCGGTATCACGCACACGCCGACGCGCGTGAATAGACAACCAAACGGCGGGATGGCCATGAACGCGTGAGGAAACACATTGGCGAGGGGCTCGGGTGCATTTGGTTGGGGTGCAGCCGTGTGGGCGGCGGCCAGTGCATGTCGCGTTGCGATACTGGCATGGCATCAGTGTCGGCCACGCGCAGCAACACCCCCTTGGCTTCAAAACACTATAACTTCTCAGGGTTTGCTCAGAAAAAACTTTTTAAAAATATCACGCGATTCCTCGTTCTATTTTGCGTCGGGAACACTCTTCCATTATCACAAAATCGATTTTTTGGGTCTCCGGAAAAAATCCCCAAAGATGATCATCCAAGTTGCCCCTCACTGCCTCATGTGCCCACCCATATCGGGCGCGTGGCTTTGCGCCAAGTGCGTGTCTAAGCCCCATACTCAGTTGCGCGAGAGCGTTATGTATGTGGATGACCACGGACCACCAACACTTGGCATGTGCCACCTCCTAGCGATACACACATCTACCAGCCAAAATGCCATTTTCCACAGCATTTTTCAAGGAATTTCATATTAATCAAAATCCACGCCCCTACCGCGCCACCCCGCCCACGAAACGGTGCAACTGGCATTCCACCACGCGACCCCATAGTAGAGCATTGCCCTACGCCAAGGGGGCCATCGAGCGCCTCTCCTACGTGCGTTCGCCACAGAAACAGCAGCATTTTCACCCCAAAACTGCTCCCCACAGTGGCCAACTTGACGTTGGGGTGTCACGTCGTGCCTATAGCGACATGCTTTCAGTGGTCTACACGCACGGTGTGTGCAACTTATGCCAAGGGCCGTATCCACCGAGTTTGGTGCGACGAGTGCCGCTATTTCCATAGGTTTGGACGGTTGACGCAACCCACAACTTTCTGGCGCCAACGCACCATGCAATGATTTCGCGTTTTTGAAAGGGCGCCCACAAATGGTCTGTTGTCGCGCGGGTGGGTATAAAGCGCACAATAGGCGTTCGCCCGAACTATTCCCACTGTAGTTAGCATGTATGCACGTGCAGCCGGCGTTATCCTCGCCCATGCATGCGCTTTGCGATCGAAAATGCAAAACCCGGACTTATGTGGAGGGGTGTATAAATAGGTCATCCTTAATGAATATCGATAGACGATACAATAGTATATGGCGAATTGGTGAATACCGATTATCGTACTTGTTACGCACCGCAATCTCACTTTTACGCGTTATCGATGTATTAGGCGTTTTATTCGACAGCGCGTGTTTTACCGGTGACAGCACGGAGTGCGCGCTGGAAGGGTGCCAAAACGCTACGGGCCGTCATTACCGCCTGGAAACAAGGATTGTCACCTGCGCGCTAGTATATGTAGTAGCTCATATAGTCGCTCATATAGTCGCGATTAGTCATTCCTGCTTCATCAGCGCCACCAGACCCTACTACTACAGGGGCGCCATCATTTCTACAGCCTGGGCGCCAGTGATCGTCTGTGATATTTACCAACACTATTACTCTATGACCACCACTATACCACAATTGCGTCGAAGTGGACCTCTGTCCTTAGTTGGCCTTAGTGGACATAGTGGACCACTGGCACCAGTGATCGTCTCTGATATTTACGATCATGCATATCCGCTACGCTGCAATAACGTCACATACACATCATTATCTTTTATTCCGGTGATCGTCCGGATTCGTGACGAGCTTTGCGGGCGGTGTACTTGCAGTGGAAGCTGACTTGGGGCACTTTTGACGATGAATCTGGTGCTACTTGTAGCCCGTCATCTGCCGGACTGGTCGGTCGGTGCGGTGCTACTCGTAGAGTCGTAGTTTATATTAATCCGCTATCCATATTGATGAATGATGTATGTAGTGATAAAACCGTCTAGCACTAAGGCTGATCCTAGCTAAAGCTCATATGCGTCACAACGCCTGGAAAGTGGAGCTTCATGATAAAATTACCTGGCCATGAAGAGAGCAGGTGTGGGGATCCGCAGTAGGGCAGGCGTAAGGCAAGCATACATGCATACACCCTCCCACAAACCAAAAGATGTAAGAGGGGCGATTCCAAAGAAAGCTGCGTAACTACAGATATAGTGACTGTCACAGTGACTGTCACGAGGACGTTCCGCTTACTGGCACGGGTCTTTATCGCGAAGCCCAATGCATCAGCATGCAAAGTAGATGATAAACGGATGGTCATGCGGAGCCACAGTGCTCATGAAGGGCTTACAAGAGAGCCAAAGATGCTGATGACCGGCAGCGCCAATGGAAAATGCGCAGCGGCATGGTGATGACGAGGTAGAGCTAAAGATGCGGGTGAGCAGCAACACCAACGGAGAATACGTTACCGCACAATGAGATTGGGCCAGAGCCGGTGATGAGATAGAATTCGAATGGAGAGCGGCAAAGCTGCAAAAGGACGTGACGATGCATAATTGTGTTTATTGAAGGCTGAAAATATGGCCAATTAAGACTGAGAACATGGGCGCAATGTAGTGACGAAAAAGATCACGCTGCCGCGAGAGGATGAAGAGTGCGTTTTCGCATGCCGCGCGACGGCACATGCTGATGATATTGAGGTGCCGCAATGAAGAACGCGCCGCCGCATGGGAATGGGGAATCTGAATATGTGGCTGATGCGTAATCCCTCCGTACGGCGCACGTGTTGCGTACCGCGAGCGATGCCGTTGATGCGCAATTAGTACTGCGGCATAGCTTAACGCCGGCCTACAGGGACCCCTCCCTGGTATACAGTGTTTAAAGCGGACCCTACGCGGGTTGGTTAGGGGCGGGCCCCTCCCCGATGCTGGGTAAGAGACACCCTGCCAAGAGAACAAGCTTGATGCAGCTGAAACACATTTCAATCAATACGACCGTGCTAGCTATGTAATTCAACGGCGTCAAAGGACAACGAACGCCCCCACAGACCAGCACCAGCACCGGTTTGCTTTCCCAACAGGCCAACCGGCAATGGGCGCTCTCAATGCGTGTTACAACAGCTTGCTAGAATGGAATGGAGCGCCCTGGGCGGCGGAGAGCAGCAGACCAGCATGTTGTGACAATGTTCAATTTCCATTTCAAATTATAAGCTGCCCGAGTGGGAGCAGCATTTAGGTATAGGCGGCCGGGGTCGTCGACGAGAGAAGTCGACGGAACAAGCCTTGGAGTCTATGGGCAAATTAGGTGCCGCATAAGGTGTTAAACGCCGCTCTGTTACTGGGGGTCCAACGCCGTCACAAGGTGCTCCCCACGCTACAACCACTAACTTGTAGTTGTCGTGACCAGCTGACTCCGGGCAGCACCAGCGAATTGAAATTCATTTACAATGTGCAAGAATTTTATCTGCATGGTTATATATGGACCACGGGCCACTGCGTTCGCGATCCGAGAGATGGATGTTCTACCTAGATTGTCGGACGTTGCAGCCGACGCGCTTCGCCCCTCAACGTTGTTGCTTGCCGCGTCAGGGTTGATCCGGCCATTAGCGGCTGTGACATCCTCTTCCTGGTTCCGTGCGCTTGATCTTCCCCTTCCGCTCGCGGCTGCTAGCATCGCAGAGCTCTCGTGTCGGTGTCTCCGCCGCCCAAGAACGCCGGGTTGCGCTTAGTGCCCGCCAATGTCTGCATTTGGTGACATACTATTCGCTATCTGCCAGCCGGTGCCTCGATGTCCGTCCCCTCCCCCTCCCGTCGGACGAAGCCAGCACCGTTGTGGCCGTTATATTCACCTCCGAGCCCCGAGGCGTCCAGGGACAGCGCCAGCAGCAGCTTCTGGCGCGGGAGCAGAAGTCAACAGCGAGACAGCCTAGCCGCTCGGAAGTACATGGCCGGTGGAGCGCCGCGCTGGGGCTGGCCGAGGCTTCCTGGGGCGCAAACGGCGAGCGCATATGCGCAGGCGGCGATCACGTGATCCCGGGTTTCTGCGGCCGGGCTAGCGCGTGCATGTTGGCGTCCTTGGACGCGCGATATCCCCCCGTTCGGCGCATTTGATGTTGCGTACCGATGCCATTGATGCGCAATTTGTACCCGTGCTGATGCGGCATAGCTTAACGCCGGCCTACAGGGACCCCTCCCTATGCACTCTTTAAAGCGGACCCTACGCGGGTTGGTTAGGGGCGGGCCCCTCCCCGATGCTGGGTAAGAGACACCCTGCCAAGAGAGCAAGCTTGATGCAGCTGAAACACATTTCAATCAATACGACCGTGCTAGCTATGTATTTCAACGGCGTCAAAGGACAACGAACGCCCCCACACATCAGCACCAGCACCAGTGGCGAATCAGCAGGCCAACCGGCAATGGGCGCTCTCAATGCGTGTTACAACAGCTTGCTAGAATGGACTGGAGCGCCCTGAGCGTGCATGCTACTACAACATATCGATAGAGTGGAAACAAGCAGAGGACGAGCTGGTGGTACAGGTGCCTTCGGAAAGCTGCTGGGCGGGCGGTGAGGTGCTGGCGCGCACCGTTCATTCATGGGTGTACTGACTACAACTACTCACGGGGACTACTGGCGCGCGTGTGCGCCGCCCTAGTACGCCCTGGCCATCTCGTTGTTGGCGGCCGCCCAGCTGTGGGAGCCGTTTGCGTGCCCCCGCGGCACCGCCCGGTCCGGCGACACCTTCATCAGCTTCGCGCGCAGGCGCACCTGCTCCACCTTGGCGTACGCGAGGTCGCCCTGCCGAGGACAGCGCCGCCACACAGCCCAATGTCAGCCAGAAACCACTCCTCCCTAGTGCTTGGTATCCCTCTCCCTCCCCTGTTGTCCCTCACCCTTGTTTGTGTGTGTGATATGATGTGCGTGGTGTGACAATGCTCACATCTTCATTGCCAGCACGTGATGAATCCTAGGCCCCTTTCTCGCCGAATCCAAGCTTACGAATAGTAGGGCAGCTGAATATAGGGTTTATGACCTAATCCTGGATCCTGGAATATCGCACATTTAGGCTCAGCCGTTACCACCGTAGGGTGTAGGCAACCTCTTTGGGTGAGTGTTTGTGTGTGTCACAACCAGTGTACAGCAAAGTGTGGCGGTGTGCCTGTGGGGCATTGCCAGCACGTGATGATGATGGGTTTGGGCCGGGGACGTGGCGCCGTACCTCAAAGTGCTCGGTGTGCACCGCCTCCGACTGCCAGCTGGTGCTGCAGAAGATGGCGGCGCTGGGGGCGCACAGCGGCACCTGCGGCCCAACACGCGGGGCGAGTCAGGGCGGGTCTCGGCCGCCAGCCATGCGTGGGTGGATCCCCACGCGGACACGCTCCCATGCGTACGCGGGGAGTCCCGTTTGTCACCCCGAATGCTGCAGGCCCCTCGCGTGTCGATGTTAGGGTTTAGAGTTTCGGTTCTGGGCGGTGGGTTTCAGGAGGCCAAAGGCCCACAGTAGTGCCATTGCTGAGCTCGGCAATGCGCCATGCTGGAATCCCTAATTTGGCGGCATGTCATTGGGCATTTGGGCTAAAGTTCACGAGCACTGTACTTGAGGAACTGCATGAACCCTCCCCCCCTCCCCCCCCCCCCTCTCAAAACACACACACACACACACACACACACACACACACACACCTCACAGCTCTAATTCCTCTTAGTCAAGATAAGCTGTCGGTATCCATAGGATCATGGGCCTTGGCATGCGTCATGCTTTCAGGCAGCAGGCGCTGCTGTGTGCTTCGCATGTGAGTGTGCGCTCGGATGTGGTGTGTTGAGGTGGGGGAGAAGGGGGGGGGGGGGGGGGGAGGGGGGGCGCACGTCCAGGCAGCGGTTGTTGCCGCCCTGCCACACGGCGTTGCCCGCGGTGTCCACCTTCACGACCTGCGGACGCACACACGGAGGGGTTGCAGCAGCGGGTGCAAAGTCAGGAGGGGCCCCCCAGTCATCAGCGGCACATGATGGCACGGACAGGACTGCCAGGGCGGGGGGGGAGGACCTTGAACTCGGCGGCCTGGCCCTGCGGGAGGAAAAACACCGAGCCCAGCTCCGTCGGGCTCAGCCAGCGGCAGGCGGGGCCGTCGCCCACGGTCCAGTTGCCCAGTTGCGGCGCGTTGCCGACGAGGCAGTACGACGCGCTGTGGTCCCGGTCCTCCTGCGCCCAGGGCGGCCAGGGCAGCGCGTGTGTCAGCGGCGGCGGCCAGGGGGGCATGCAGCCGGGGTGCGGCGGGTAAGGCTGTAGGTATTCCCAGTAGGTGTACCGTCCGCTCCTAGGCATGGGTGGCGGGGAGGCGGCAAGAACCACACCGCTAAGACATTGCCGACATTCTATAGTCCGGTGATGCATCGCCCCTTTCCCCCGGCCACCGGTCAGGGCTGGCCGGCGTAGGCAGCAGCTCCCGTAAAGTGTCGAGGTGTTCCAAACAACTAATTGGAGGTCAGTGGCACATGCCACACGACGAAACGCGGCTCCGCAAAGCAGTCCCCCCGTCAGGAGTATCCTTTGCACAGGTTCTTGATGCTGCGTCGGCACCCGGGAGTCGCAACTTGCGATTATGCGCCTCGGCAGGGGCAGTGGGGGGAGGGTGCTGTAAAGAGTTCCGGACCCCCGGTCCCGGGTGTGCCGCCGGCTCGATGGCAGAGCAGGCCGGGTGGTGCAGTGCGGGTGGGGTACTAGAGGGCGCCCATGCTGCCCATGCCGCGTTGCCGCCCGCCGGTGAATCGCAACAAGTGCCGCGAGAAGCGCGACCGGGTTCACTGCCGGGTGGGCAATATGGGACGCCTTGCTGGATTGAGGGAATGGCGGCAAGGCGTCCGATGGCTGTGTGCAGGACATAGATGCCTGTAAACGGCATAGATCCCTGTAAAGGTGACGTGGGACGGAGCGTCCAGGCGGAGGCCTCTCGCGGGGAGGCTCTGCGGCGCCCTGATTGGGGGGAGGTGCGCCCACACCCCTTCTGGCAAAGCTGACCACATGTACTTATGTGGGTGCATGCGAGTGTGTATACGTGTGTGTGTGGGTGTGAGAGAGAGAGAGTTTAGGGGGGGGGGGGGGGGGGTAGAAACCGATTGCATTATACAGCTCGTCCATCGACACGACGATGTTGATGGCAACTTTTCTACGGCATAGACTCAGCCGCTCCTCTTCGGAGGCATTGGACAGCAGGGGGCAATGCGGAAAGGGGGGGGGGGGGGGGGGAGCAATGGGGGAGCTACCTCTTCCATGTAGATTGAGAGCACGGTGCGCACTGGGTCCCCGGCGGCAGGCGCGGAGCCGGCAGCGGCATGAGCGGCGGCTGCGTGCATCGGCGCCGCCGGGGCGCTCACCTCCTCGACAGACACGTCCATCGCATCCCAGCTGCACCTCACGGTCGACATCACCCTGGGCACCTGCTGGGGCAAACGAGAAAATGTTCAGCACACTCGCCGCAGCCGGCATTAGGCGGCAGCTGCCGGTGCTGGGCGGGGACAGGGGCAAACGCAGCTGCAAGCACTGACGAAAAAACTCTCCCTGGAGACGTACATGTCTACGTGCACTCACGGGGGCTGGCGCGGCAATAAAAACACAGCGAATAGGAAACTGCCCTGCCTGTCAGAGGTCGGATGCAGACAAAAGGGGGACTACAGCAAATGTTCTTATAGGTTGCATGCATGACCATCTTGAGGGTTGGAATAAGGGTTCTTATAGGTCCGCCGGCGCGCGGACTCAAGTGGAAGTAATATCAGCATGTAAACATTGCTCGCTGTCTGGCCAAGGGGGTCAAGGGGTCAAGGGGGGAGTGTTTTGAGTGTTTTGGCGTGCCTTGAGCATGCGGTTGTCACCGCCCTGCCAAGCGGCTTGGCCGTCCGGCTCCACCAGCACAAGCTGCGCGGGCGCGACATGGCAGCATGAACACGGCAGGGGTCAGGATCAGGGCGGGAATTTGACGTTTGGCTCCCGCCTCCCTGTTGAGTGGCCACTCGCCTGTTGCCTGCGCATGCCTCAGGATGCTTTCTACCCCCCCACCCCCCTTGAAGCGAGTTTTTTGGTGCTTGAGAGCTGGTTGACGCATGGCATGTGCGTTGCACGGGGCGGAATGGACATGAGCCCCCTTGTGGCTTAGGCATCGCACCTTGAACTCCGCGGCCGCTCCCGCCGGGAGCGTCAGCACGGCGCGCCACATGTTGCCGCCCTCTGCGGGGAAGGCCAGCGGGACGGCGGCGTCGGCCGCCCATGCACCCAGCTGCGGCAGGTTGCCGGTGACGTACAGGCTCTGCCCGGGCCTCGCCTGAGGGGGGCACATCGGCATGGGCTCAGCCGGCCATCAGTACATGGTGAGCACATGGCGCTGAGAATGGGCAGGGCAGCAACTGAGCGAGTTCTGCGTCCGCCTGCTCACCTGAACGTCCGCCTCAATGGCAACGGTGGTGACATCCGCCCATTGGGACTCCGGACCTGTGTGAAGAGCGCATGGGTGCACATTCAGGAGGAGCTACGTGGCAGCAGAGCACAGCCTTTCAGGACTTGTATGTTGCATGCGCCAGGCGAGTTGGGTCTGCAGACGTCAGGTACCCAGGCGCAGGCACACCTTCGGCGTGCCCACCGGGCATGTGGGAGGCGGCGGCCACCCGCCGGGCGCAGGAGCGCGCACTGGGAGGCGCGGCGACCGGGCGCGAGAAGCGAGCGCATGGCGCCACGTGGGGGCGCGGGAATGCGGCCTCCGCCCCGGCGACCCCGTGCCTGGCGTGACCGGTGTCTAGGGCTCTGCGCCTGTAGCGAGCGTTGACGACGGAGCCAGCTATGTGGCTTCGCATGGCGAGCGTCACGTTGGCCATCACGCGCTCCGATGGCTCGCTCTCGTTTTAGTCGGTCGCTGCAGGGTCGCCGTCACAGCTGCAAGACACACGCACCGGGACATAGCGTCCCAGCGAAGTGAGAACGAGAAAACAAAAGGTCGCCTGGCGGGCCGACAAGATTATCAGGCACTGCACGCCTCCAGCGTAGTCGCCGCAGCGGCGGAACAACTGCTCGGCGCAGCGCTTGCGAGTCCCGAAGTAACATCGGAAAGACGAGAGTGACAGGGTCGCCCGACTCGCGCCCACCTAGTGCCCCCGACCTAGAGCCCCGCCCGTCCCGCTGCTGGCCCAAAGGCCCCTACTTTCCACCGGTCCAGCGACCTACGCGCTCTTGCAGTCGTCGGCCAAACGGGCAAATTATTGTAGTCTATACGTGTTCGGCGAGCCCGGCTCTCACGCTATCTCGGCAGTTGCTGCCCCCCCCCCCCCCCCCCCCCCCCACAAAAAAACTACCCCCCGGTGTGGTGAGGGGCCAGCCAAGCTAGGCCATCAAACCGCCCCTTCCAGCTACCCTATATTTTGATTTGACTACTGGCAAGCGCTCTGTTGCCAGCAGCCTTCGTTGCCCACGGCAGCCCGTCCGGTTGCTACATCCGCCCGGCCGAGCCGGCACCAGGGCGCAGCGAGTCCAGCAAGATACGACTTCACAGCAGCAGCGGGGCAGGACGCACCCACGCACCCGCTCGAAAGCACCTCGGAAGACGACGCAGCTGTGTAAAAAGCTACGCCTGTATGCGCACGTGTTCCGCCTGTGCTAGATTGGGGGGCTTTGGGTTCGGGCTGGCGGGTGGAGTGCTGCTGTCGTGGCCGTCCGCGCGCTGCTGCTGCCCGCGAGGCCAACCTCCCCACCCGGCCGTGGTCGCGGGCGGGCGCGGGCGCCGCTGCTGCGTGGCGGAAGTAGTATCTCCGCAGTATATTTCAGGCGTAGGGTGCAGTTGCGGAGCACGGAAACAATGCGCAATTATACCGGGTATATTTCGGTATATTTCGCTTGCGGCGGTTGGTATCTCCAAAGCCTATCCGGTTCGGAGGTCTCCTGCATCAGCCGTTGTGGACGGCACGTTTGTTATCCCATACGCGCTCAGAAAGCCAAACAATATGTATGTATATACATATGTGTATATTGTTTGGCTTTATATATATGTGTTTTTATTTACTATGTTGTGTGTTGTATTGTGTATATGTATATTCATATTATATATATACAGTTATAATAGACATATTTATCTAAATATTATAGTACACAAATTCATATAAATTTATATTGCAGCATATTGTTTGGCAATAAACATCCATATATTTGTTCATATCGCGCATATTGTCGTTAAAACGCCTAACGCCCCCCCCCCCCCCCCACCCCCCCCTGGATCGTGATGCTTTCAAGGCGCGCGCCACCGCCGCGATATTTGGAGATTCGACCGACGATACGAGTTGTACGGACGCTGACCTGGACTCGCGCGATGATACTCGTATCCTGTACAAAACTCCATAAGGGGAGGGGCTGTGTTTTGCCGAAAATATACATGGCACTTGTTACAAGGGTTTCTAGGGCAGGGGCCTATCGGCATTCGGCAACCCGCAAGAACTAAAGAAAGCACGAAGTGTGCGGAAGGGGGTGGGGGGGGGGGGGGCGCGGACGCGACCTGTCACATGGTAGGCGGGGCGCGAAGATAGAAGATGGAGACAGCAGAGAGCCCGCTAGTTTTAATAGAATACAACCTCGAGCCTAGGGTGAGTCGATGTTACAGCCCCCTTAGGACTTAGGCCGAATAGTCGTCTAGCCATAGATTAGTCCTAAAGCAGGAGCTGAGCCGAGGGCCCATTGGATCGTTATTCCACACGGCCAGGAATAATGAGCGGAGATTTGGGAAAAGGGATTCTTACAATACCGGAATGCCGGTAACCTGGGTGACTGGCCCGGCGGTGGTTTTGCCGGCCTATTTATAGTCGCTGGTTTCCGTCATTCCGTGCGCTGTGTACCGATCCAATTTCCGCCACTTGTGCTGCGTGTAACTACTAGACTAATTCTAAAATCGACGTGTGCGGTCCTAACCCGCGGCCCGTCGCTATTTTAGTCATATACTACTAAGTACAGACACGGTTCCTAGCACCTTCGTCTGTCCGCAGTACAGTGATATAATATCTCACTACTATTGCTATAGCAAATGCTATAGCGTTCTAGATGGTTCCAGTAGGTTCTAGTACCTACTGCTAAGACACTCCTAAGGCGGCGCTCCATCTAACGCTTGGTATCATCATCCTCTAACAGGTGACACCATAGCGTACCACAATCGCGCTCCTGCTGGTACCCAGGCGTAAGTACAGGTTACTCGCACCCCATGTGGGTACTCGTAATACTGTCCTGCACTACTAGTCGCCTTGTAGTCGCGCGTACTGACGCCTCGTCGTCCTCGTACCAGTACTTCGCCTTCACTTGTACTCGCACTCGCAATGCTCATACTCGTACTTCGCTTGGCTTGTACTCGTTCTCGTCCGCCTCAGTCGCCAGTTCTTCGCTCCTTCGTCGGCTCCCGCAGTACAAAGTACAGCAGTGTAGAGTACATAACAGTCGACTTACTGCGATGTGTCGGAGCTGACCGTGCTTGTCACGGATGTTTTCTACGTCTAATTGGGCGCTATGGCACGCCCGCATTACAGCTGTTCATGCTCGTGCTTGGTAAGACGTGTAGCTGCGCGCGCCGCAAGCGTGCCACGTGGATTGGCGTGTCGCAGGCGACCGCGCGCAGTGCGCGCTGTTGGGCGGAAGGAAACCCCAACTATTCTAGTAAGAGTCATTTCAAAGGGAGGGGTTGTGTGTTTATTTGCCGAGCTTGATCTTGGGGCAGGACGCAGGTGGGCGCCGGCCGGCCCGAGGGGCAGACGAGGGCGGGGCGGTCAAGAAGCCGGGGCCGGGCACCGGGTGCGGAGGGGGGGGCGAAAGGCGACCACGGGCCACTACTTGGGAGTTGGGAGGACCGACGCCGTCGCGCACTCCGAGTCATCGGCCGGGCGAAAAGAGGTTCGGGGAGTAGGGTTGGAACAGAACCACCTCACGCCATCTCCAAGAGGCGCTGGTGCCAGCTCCTGTCGGGCCAGTAGGGCACGATGACGGTGGCCGCCGCGCCGGGGGTGTGGAGATCGTCAATGAGGCCCTTGGGAGGGTTCGTTGCACCAGTAAGTTGTGCTCGCGACGCCACGCGGCGTCGGAACGGCGCAGCCTGTCGGTGGCCTCACTGCAGGGGTCGCGCCAACGGGGTTGTAGCGTGGGAGCCGCGCGTTCTCCATTGTAGCGAAGCGGTCGATGATGTGGCGACCTCAGATATTGTCGAGGTGGTTAAAGTGGCGTAGGTTGAACGCCAAGTCGTCGTAGTAGCTTTCGCGGCTTAAGGCAGTCAACCCAGATGTTCGCCGTAGCGTGGTCTTGATGTAGCGTGTACGAATGGAGGTGTCGTTGGTGTCGAGGATGAACCACAGGTTGCATAGCTAGGTCATGAGTAGAGGGAGCGGGAGGTGAGGTTGGCGAGAATATATACCACCCCCATGGTGTAGTCCTCGTGGAGTAGCACTACATGTCGACCTCGCAGCTCGGAGAGGAAGGTGAGGACGGCGGACCGGACAACCTTGAGCTACTTGTAGGTGATGTGTACCTCGCGGTCACCGCGGTACCAGAAGCCGCGCGTCTCGGTGGTCTCGTCATCGCTGAGGACGGCACCGCCCCCGTAGCCGGAGCTGTCGACGTGCATGTAGACGGTCTCGGCGGACTTGTAGATTAAGCACCCGTTGTTGAGGGTAGGGACCGCGCTCCACCACTCGAGGTGACGCCGGAGATTGTGCGTCATCTTGATGCGCCCATCCCATGAGTCAGTCGTCGTGCGGAGCACGTCGTGCAGCTCGCGGACACGGCGCACCCGCCACCGGGTGCCTAATCGGAGAAATAGCGAAATATAGATTTCGAATAACGGTATTTAGTACTCTAGAATATTATAATGTGTTTATCGCTTATTTCCCGGTATATTCCGCTCGTGTGCTGCGTAGTAGTGCGCTAAAACGGCCTCATGTCGGCCGTAATTGCGGGCGGGTAGTGTCCGTCCGTCTCACGGAGGGGGGGGGCGGGCTCACGGCCTCAGGCCCGAGCGAACCGGCAGCACTTGCCCTGGAAATACAAGATAGGTCCCCAGCCTATCTCAGAGGGATGCTATACAAGCATTGGGCTAGAGGTCGGGGGATACCGAGACGAATTATGCCCCATGTGCCCCCGATTCAAGAAACCGTCCGATCTTGGAGCCTGCGTTTTTGGAAATACACCCCCGGCCTCAACCCCTCCCGCGGGGGCCGCTGAGTCAGCTCTCCGCTTATCGACCGTATGAGGACTACTAGAGGCACATACTACGGGACGACGCCTGCTAGCGGTCAATTTGCGGTAAATCTCAGTCGATACCGCGGCCCGACCGACCCGGATTTTCCGCGTTCTCGACCCCCTCCCGCGTAGGCATCCCATGTCACAGGCAGCAACATACTATTTAGCCCGCCGCACATGTACCGTCCCATGGCCTAGCTCTTAGCAGAGGTGCGGCAGAGCCCATGAGTGGCCCATGAGGTGGTCGGTGCGCGGTACCCCATCTCCCCCCGTATTTTTGAGCCGAAATTAGATATACGGCTGAATTTATGGGGGGCCGGTCAGCCACCACCCGTAGATGGGTGATCGGCGCGCCACCGATCTACCTACGCCTACCGAAGGCCATTATACCCGGGTATATGGCCATATGCTAGTGATAGAGACCGATATGGGTCGATTTGTCTACTTGTAGATGCACCGGGAGTCGATGTAGGGACGGGTATAGCTGTGATAATCTTTGAAAATAGCGGAAATGCGGTTATTGGGCGGATGTGAGACACGGGCTGAATCGCACAATTCTTCACCCGTACGTGCCTCACTAAATCCCAAACGATTCGGCCCATGTCCCGCCCGTAGCCCATAAAGACCCATGGCTGGTGGTCTAGCGCTTTCGTTCACGTCGTGATGTGAACTGCTAGTGGCCGATTCGGGGGTGGGATGGGGGGTGGTTCGTGTACGGGTACATGAGGCACCGTACGCGCCCTATACCGCCGATTTTAAACACCGTGCGGGTGCGCCGTGAGGAAGAACCGGGCAAGCTTAATGGCGAGGAACATAAGATGGGCACGACTTGACCGGAGACGTTCGCGAGCTCTCGCACATGCAACCATCGTTTGTCGCGCTTAGCACGGCGGATGAGACCGAGGGCCTTTAAAACTAGCGAATCGAGTTTATATGCTGAGGGGCCCGAATCGTATTAATCGTTCTGCGAGTCAAACTCCATGCCGAGGTACTCCAACCGTTGCACCGGCTCCCACTGGCCTTTATCGGGATGTCGAGGCCCATCTTCTCCAGTAGCGAGGTGATGCGGTATCGTACGGCGTAGGCGTGCGCCTGACTTGACGCGAAAAACATGCACGTGTACGTGTACGTGCAGCAAGCTCTGCGAAGCGGACCGTGTGAATGCGGTGGCTCAGGGTTTCCTGTACTTTCCACATGCAAGGGGAAGTCCGAGTAATGCGGGATAGCTTGGAGGTCGGCCGCCGAGGGCATTGCAGACGCCGGCTCAGCCCCAGCGGCCGAGCAGCTGGCACGGGCAACGTGGGAGCGCTTGGAGGGGAGCAACTTTACGGCAGAGGCCAACGGCCCCGCTAGATCCTCGAGCACCGCGTCTCCGCACTCGTCAACGACACGGGTATGAGCAGCGCGAAGCTCGACAGCCCACATCGGCGCCGACACGTTGGCGCCGGCATCGGGCTCCAACGTTGGGGTGGCCAAAGCCTGGTGAATCGAGGACGCCCCAACAAGGTAGAGCCTATGAGGGCTGGATACGCCGGACGGGTCGGAAAGGAACGCGCCGGCGTCGCTCAAGGTGGCGTGTTGAGCACGGCGGAAAGTCACAGCTTGGCCAACCACAAGGGCGGCAGCGCCGATGTGGGAGGCATCTGCGATAACCCTATTAT
The DNA here is from genome assembly GCA_006384855.1 of Tetraselmis striata. NCBI lineage: Eukaryota > Viridiplantae > Chlorophyta > Chlorodendrophyceae > Chlorodendrales > Chlorodendraceae > Tetraselmis > Tetraselmis striata. The sequence continues at coordinate 67,451 of VCJN01001372.1, forward strand.
CGCCGGTGCCGAGGCCCCTAAATTGGACCGGGAGGGACAGCTGCGTGCGCATGGTGGGCATATCCAAGAGGTCGGGGCTAACACCCCATACGCCGGCGAGCGTTGAAAATGCGGCGGCGTCTGCATATTCAAGGAAAGACGTAATAGTGTCGCAATACCCCTCAGAGCGACCCAAGCCCCGAGGCGTGGAGCGGAGGTGGTGGCCAAAATGACGGCCGCAAACTTGCAGCAAACGAGTAGCAGTGTGGGAGTGGAAGTGGTCGGCCAAACCGATAAGCCAAGAGCCGAATTGGTGAATTGACCGTTTTGTCGAACAGGTCCCGGGCGAAAGTGGCCGAGCCCACAGGGCACCAAGCACCTTGATTCCGGACGAGAAGGCTGCAACACCATGCAACAAATGCCCAAAAGGAAGTGCGCCGAACGAGGACGAAGAACCAAGCTGACAATACGCCTGTCGTTTGCGAATGGTAACGCTTAACCCAACGGCGGCAAAAGCGGACGGGGCCACCCACGTAGCAAGCGCAAGTCCGTCACCAGTGCCGACCAGGTTGACGTCGTCAGAGAAAGCCGCCAACACTGAGTGACTGGGGGCAGCCGCGGCGATGCGAGCATACACTCTGGCAGCGACGGCGGCGAACATGTCGAGGCCGGGGACGCAACCCTGGTGGACCCCGCGACGGCTTGGAATCCGGAGAGAGGGACCGGGTTGGGAGGCGTCGAAAACGTACGGATTGGACTCTTGACCATAAAGCATGATCGCCGAACGCAATAGAGGCTGCCAAACAGGGTCCTCGAGCAGTGTGCGGAACATTTCGGAGCGGTAGAAGGAATTGAACGCGTTTCCGGCGTCAAGCTGCACCAAGACGAGGGATGGATCCGAGTCAAGGAGAGATCGCACAAGGAATTGAACTAATTCTACGCCACCCTTAACGCCAAGACCGAACCGGCCGCGGGCGGCAAGCCATTGGGCGATGGGCTCGCTCGCCATGAGCGCGCCAGATGAGGACGCGCATAGCGTACCGGACGAGCACGCTGCCGATGCCAATGGGCCGAACGGACCCCTTCATGTCTCCGGCACTAAGTTCCAACGCATTGCGCTCCGCCGGCGACGCCATGAGCTTATCTAGGGGAACCAAGGTAGCGGAGGAAAGGAAATGGGCGACGCCAGCAGGGACGACCTCCGCATTCGCGATGGCCTCAGCTATGCCACGGAGGTGGGAGCGCTAGCAGAGGGCACAGAGAGCCTCAAAGCGGATGCCGTCGAGGAATGGGGCAAAGCCATTGGGGCTGCTGGACAACACCTCGCAAACGTCCACCGAAGCCTAAGGGAAAGTGAGGCGGTCCAACGAGAACGGATCCGGGAGCGCGCAAGGAACATGGTCCGGGGTCTAGGGATGCAAGCGGAAGAGCTCTTCGTGAAACCGCGGGCCAACGGGCGCGAGCGGGACTGAATGAAGGGCGGCTGCTGCGCGGCTGTACTCGCCCACCGCAGCCAAGGCCAAAGCCCGAGCAACTTGGCGTTTGGTAACCGACGGTGGGTCCCCACAAATAACAGCCAGCACAAAGTGGTTAGGAAAGGAGGAAACTGCCCCATAATAAACTATAGTTTAGATCATACTTGCATGTACCCCAATCGTAGGGTATCATCAGTCAGTAGTCAGGCCCTGATCAGGGTTTTTCATCCGCATCGTCATCCGTCGGGCGGAGGGAATCCTCTGGGGAGCTGGTCCGGCGAGATTCCGAATTCCGGCCGGGGCTGCTCCTGATAATATGGCCGTCGTAGAGACGCTGCAAGGGTTTCACTGGTGCCAGTCCTGTCCCGGGGGCGGGGAAAAAAAACGAAATGGCGCTGCTCGTTCCGGTAGCGCTAGCTCCGACTACGCGAGTAATGCTCAGCCAGCAACGCGCACCCGCCGTCGTCAGCAGGAGGCGCTGGCGGCTATAGCTACAGGGTACCGCCCGTCGGCGTAGCGGACTCCTACCCCGGACCCCGGCTATCGTCAACAGGAGGCGCTGGCGGCTATAGCGACCGCCTATCGGCGTAGCGGACCCCTACCCCGGAGACCTGACCTCTACCCCGTGTAACCAAACCCATCACACCCCTGCCCGATCCCCGCTCGCCCGATGACGACCCCGCCGCCCCAAACCCAGACGACCAAACCCAGCATACGACCAAACCCATAACGACCAAACCCATAACCCCGCCGCCCGACCCCCGACGATGGCGAAAACTGTCGTCAATGGTATGGATGCTGTCGTCGACATGAAATATCGTTTTTAGCATCCAGCGAAGAGCCAACGTCACAACTAGTCGCCAACTCTGCTACACACAGGTCACAACACAATCCGCCACAGGTCACCCGTAGTACTTTTCCTTCATCCGACTTCTTCCCAGTCACGTGTAACCAACCCTGCGTCGAGCACGGTGGCCCGTGTTATCTTCAACCCGTTCACACAGCGGGCAACACCTGACTATCCAAGCCGCGCGACGCTGGGGGAGCACCGGCTAGTGGGGTCGGTCGGCTGCAACTGCGCGCGGCCGGTGGCGTGGGATGCCGACCGACGGGGTGGGAATCACTGCGGCAGCAGGCGCGAGTGCGTGACTCGCGCGCGTGCCCGCGCGATGGTGGGCGCGAAATACAGTCGCCCGTCACCCTGGCCCCCGCTGCACCTCAGTTGCATAGTGTGCCGCGCCCCGTAGCGTGATGCGGGGCGGGCCGGGCTGAGCCGCTGAGCGAGGCGGCTGCGGCGCCGGAGCGCCCTCGCCCTCGGAGGCGCGCAGCCCGCGATGATCTCGCGCAGCAGCGCACGGGGCAGCAGCCGCGGCGCCGCGGCCGACACCGCCGCCGCGGTGCGCGAGCTGAGCGAGATGGTGCGCAGTGGCGAGTCCACCGCAGTATGGGTGCGGCTGTACGACGAGCTACGAGTGGACCCGCACCTCGTGCAGGTGGGGGCCGGCGTCGCATCGCGTTCCGCACCGGCAAATTATTCCCCGGCACATTTACTTATTTACAAATGATGAGATATAATGTGGAGGGAGTTGAGTACACGCAATGGGATGCATTCTTCTGTCAGGAGGAGCCTCCTCTTCGTGGCAGCGCGGCATGCCAACCTGCCGGTTCTGGCCTACCTGCTGGACGAGCTGCGCGTGCCCGTGACCACCGCGGATGGCGGCGGTGCCACGCTGCTGCACCACGCCGTCGCCGGCAGCGCGCCGGCCACCCTGCGCTGGGCTGCGCGCCGTCGCGACGCTGCGGCCGCCGCGGTACACCTGCGCCCGGACAGCGCGGGGCGCAGTCCGCTGGCGGCAGCGGCGGGGGAGGGCGCGGTGGAGTGCGTGGAGGCGCTGGTGGACGCAATTGCGGTGCTGCACTTCGGTCATGAAGCCGCGGTGCGCACTGCCTGAAGGAATAATGTATAATGATATACGACTAGACTCAATCATCGCACATTTAGTGTGTGTGTGTGTGTGTGTGTGTGTGTGTGTGTGTGTGTGTGTGTGTGTGTGTGTGTGTGTGTGTGTGTGTGTGACAGAGCGGGAGAGGGGGAGAGAGGCTGTCATCAGCTTATAAACACAAAGCTTCAGGAGCTGACAACAATGCCTTGAGTATTTACGGGGATACATGTGTATACATACCAGCTCCATTACTTTGTTGACATGTCGGCAGTGCAACGTAACACGACATATTGTAAACATGCTCCGGGTTCAACATATACATTTCACGACCCGTTTAACTGTTACGGTGCATGTGCACTATTAACTGCGCCACGCGCGCAGAGGAAGCAGCCCGCCTGAGGCTGTGCCCCGGCCGCAGGTGCTGCCGGCGGTGCAGGCGGCCCGCGCGGCGGCAGAGGCGGCGCTGAGGGGCGCGGGGCGGCGGCCCGCGGCGCGGCTGGCGCACGTGGTGCAGATTCTGGACAGCGCGCTGCGCGTCGCGGCGCTCAGCCACGTGCGCTGCGTGCTCTGGATGTCGGAGGAGGAGGCGCCGGCAGCGGCGGCAGCCGGGACATGCGGCCAGCCTGTGGGGAGCGTCAAGATGGCTGCCATCCTGGCACACGTGCACGCGGAGCCCTGGTGGGCGGAGTTTGAGGCGAGTGCGGCGGGAGCAGTGGGGCCGCCAGCGGGGCGCAGCGCCCGCGAGGAGGCGGACGGCTACCTGACGCTGCAGACCGCGGTGGCCAAGTCGGAGCCGGCCGTGGTGGCGTGGCTGCTGGACGTGTGGCGCTTTGGCTTTGGCGCGCGGCGGCACGCCGCCTTCACGCTGGCCGACTGCGCGTGCGCGCCGGGTGAGGCCGCCGTGCAGGGCGCCGCGGCGCCGGGGAGGGCCTGGACCCGCTGGTGGGCGGACACGCTGCTGCGCTGGGCGGGCTGGGACAATGCCAACGACACGGTGGGTGGCGCGTGTACTGCGGCACATGTGTGCGCCGCTGACGCCCAGGGCCACGCCCACGACAGCATCTGTGATGGCGCTCGCGAGGACGCTCATGACGGGAGCGGAACTGCCTGCAATGGCGCACTGTGTTACGACACCAGTGGCACGGAGGATGGCGGCTATGATGCCCTGTACTATGGCACCGATGAGGGCGCGGACCCCGCGCATGATGGCGCCCCTGGCCATGGCGGTAGTTTGGGCATGAAGGGCCTCGGCGTCGCGCCTGCAGTGTCGCAGCTGGTGGAGGCTCTGCGGCGAGAGGGCATTCGGGTGGGCGGCGACGCGGCGCGGCGGGAGCTGCTGCTGCTGGACGACGTGGGCGCGCGGGGCGGCCCCCGCCGGCGCGCCGCCATGGTGGCCACGCTGCGCCTCTTTGTGGACCGCTTCAACGAGCACGCGGTGCCGCGCCTGGACCTGCTCGTCAAGGTTCCACCCTTCTCCTCTCCATGCGAGGGGCACATGGGCAAGGGAGAAAAAGGAGGGAGGGGGCAGGGGGGTGATTACAAGGATCCAGGTATGGCGGCATAGGAAAGAGGATGAAGGGCGATGTCGCATGACCTGCTGACCTGCTTGCGTGTGGGTGCCCCCACCCCCCCCCCCCCCCCCCCCCCCCCCTACATGCCCTGCGCCGGCCCCCCTCTACCCCCTCGCGCAGGACGGCAACTGGCACACCTTTGCCTGGCTGCTGGAGGAGCATCTGGTGGACCTCGCCGCCCCAGTGTGGGAAGTCGGCGACAGCGACAGCGGCGAAAGGGAAGGGGATGGGGAAGGGGGGAGCGAGTGCGGCGATCAGGCAGGCACCTGCGGCGACGTCTGCGGCATCTGCATCGACGCGCTCCCGGCGGCGGGCTTTGCGTGCGCGCTGCAGTGCGGGCACCGCCTGTGCACGCGGTGCACGCGGGAGCTGTTTGCGTACCACGCCACCGCCGCTGACAGTCCCAGCACCGTGCCTGCCCTACCTGCGACGCTGCCATGCCCTATCTGCCGCCGGGAGGTGGGTGATCCCGCCTCGACCTGGCAGGGGAAGATGCATCTGGGTCACATGACAAGGCGTCATTCCACGCCTGCTTTTCTCCTTCTTTTCCTTCGTTGTCATTACTGTCACACGGACCCACCCGGATGCTGCGTTATTGCGACCAATTAAGCAATTGATTTTTGTGTATGTGTGGGTGTGTGGGTGTGCGCTTTCTGCTGCACGGTCCAGTATTCCGCTAAATCCGACCCCATCATATCCATAACATCTAATTGGGTGCGCGGATCACAAAACAATGAACTGTTGTGCAGCATCAAGTCAGAGATGCCGTGATAGATGTGTGGTATATCCCAATACCGGCGCCGATGCGGTAATAAGACCACTGATGCGACAAAGAGGCCGCCATGCGTGTCAACGGTTAAATGCAGACGAAACTATAGCGGACCTATAGAGGGTGTTCTTATGGGCTCACGCAAGCCAACTTTGAGGCTTATAATAAGGTCCCTTTTCGGTGCGTCGGCACCCGTAGATTCCAGGTAACTACAGCTTTCCCTCTTTGTGGGGGCCGAGGGGGGGGGGGGGGGGGGTGTCACGAACAATGATATGATGGGTACAGAACCCACTGCATGGCTCCGGTGATGCTGTTGCCCTGCCAATTCATCTGGGACCGCGCTGGCAGTTGACGGCTGACACCCCCCCCCCCCCCCCCCCTCTTCTCCGGCGGCTGCAGGTGGCGGCGCCGCGCATCGTCCACGGCGATGTGGTGCAGAAGCTGCGGCACCACCTGCCGCGCGAGGCGCCCTGGCTGCTGGCCAACAGCCTCGCCAGCGCAGCGTCCCCAGCTGCCACGGACCGCACGGACGAGCACGTTGCGAGCGGGCCTGCGGCCGGGGAGATGCGGGGGCGAAGCCTGGGGGAGTTGCTGATGGCGCTGGCGGCGGGCTACGGCTCGGGCGCCTTCCTCGAGGCGCTGCTCGCGGCCGGAGTTCGCCCGCACCGCGTGCGGGCGGGCGGCGGCCGCACCCTCCTTCACATTGCCTGCGAGCGGCGGCAGCCCGTGCCGCTGCTGTGGCTGCTGGCGCACGCGGCGGACGCGGGGGCGGCGCACCTGGAGCGCTGCCTGACCGCCACGGACAGCGCAGGTGCGCCGCAGCGCCCCTCCACATGCCCGCCAGTCTGCGCCATCATGCTGTCACGAGGCCGTCCCCCACCCCTCCCCGAGCTTGAGTCGATTGAGTCTGCAGCGACATAGCCAATGAAGTCACACGATGAACAGCAGTCACAGGTTCGTCGCAGCGTAGTCACACCGTTCAATGCCAGTATCGCCAGTGCCGCACACTAGAGGAGCCATCGCCATGTTCTCGTCAAACAAGGCGAGGTCATTGTACGTCGTTGCCGCCAATGATAGGCCGGCTCGTGCCACACACGATGTTGCCGAATCGTGGAGAAAATCAAACATTCCAGCACCGCCTCCCTGGGAAATGTCAAACATGGCTGCCTCCAAGAAAAGTTCTCACACCAGCGCCATCGCAACCACATGACAGGCACGCACTTGCCATCATCATGGCGTCGTTGATTCCTGAATGCCACCTTGGTAAGATGATTATAAGCAGAATGCCAATCTTGCCAGTGGTGGTGGCATTCTGGCCACTCCCATTCTCAGGCGGCTAAGAATGGTCGGTCTCCGCCCCACCTCTGTCGATGTGAGCAACAACGTCAGCTGCAGCTCCTATTACTCTGACGCCACCCCTCCGTGTACGCTGCACTCCACTCCCGCCCACGCAGGGCGGCGCGCCATTGACGCGGCAGTCGACGCGCAGTTTGACCTCGGGGTGCAGGCGCTGCTCCTCGGCCGGCGCCGCTGCGCCGCCGACAGCCTCGAGCTGCGCGCCGCGTTCCCGCGTACGCCCACCGGCTGGTTGGGGCGCGCTCTGCGCAGCAGCGCCCCGGAGCTCCGCCGCCGCGCCGAGGCCTACCTCGCTTCACACGTGCTGGCGGCGGATGGGGACATCGCGCGGCGTGTCGCGGCGGGCTGCCCGCTGGAGGAGGTGGCGCCGGCGCTCACGGACCACCGGCCGCTGCGCTACGCCGTGGAGGAGCACTTGGCGTCAGTGCGCGGGGACATGGTGAGCCGCAAACTGCGCCCCCTGAGGAGGCCTCATCACACCCTCACTCATACCGACGTAATCACGTGTTGGGTTCGGTATACACTATACTTGTTCTTGCCCCCGCCCCCCGGGAGAGATTAAACTGAATTCATCTGGAAGTATTCGAGTTTTCCAGGTATGCTGGGAACATGCGGGCGCCGTTATTTCCATGGTCTCAGTATGTGTACCCGCAAGGATGAAGGCGGGATACTAGGAGCCTGCAGGATATCAAATACACGGCATTAAGTTGTTTTGCTACAAAGCACAGACCCCATATACGTAGTTGTCATTCTGACGTCACTCCGGGTAAATAAACACATCAGAATACATCAGTAACATTGCACGGCCGTCGTAGAGACGCTGCAAGGGTTTCACTGGTGCCAGTCCTGTCCCGGGGGCGAAAACAAAAAACGATCTTGGACCCAGCGATGCCCAACGATTATTTACTTCTGTAGCTCCCGAACCCACTTCATTGTTGTGCGCCTCGGTGCAATGCCGTGATTTTGACAGCCCTCGGACAGCACTGTTGTGCACATGCGCTCCATGCGCGTTGCGACCCCGCACTGATGACAGCATGTGGGCGTGCTGTGCCGGGCAGGGCGCAGGCGCGTCCCCTTCGCCGCTGCGCTGCTTTGTGTACGACGTGGTGGTCGGGGCTGCCCGCACCGACATCCTCCGCTGGCTCCTTCTGCACGGCTGGGCGCAGCTGGCGCCCGCCATGGCATCGCCGCCACCCCTCATCACCCGCGACGCCGTCGTCGCCGCCGCCACAGCGCAACGCGCCGGCGGCTCAGCCTTTGAGGCTTTGTTTGATGAGGTGGAGGCGCTGCTGGGGGCGCTGGCGCGAGCAGAGGCGCAGCACCGCGCGTTTGCGGAGAGCGTGACCGCAGGCGAGTTGCGGCGCCGCTGAGTACAACCCCGCGCATTCCACACCGACATGTCTTTCCTCCCTCATCTCCTGTTGCCAACTTGCCATTGGCCAAGCGCATGGCATAGCGACCCATCAATTGACCCTGCAGAATCGGCTGGGATGCATACTAAGATATGCTTTAATTTGTTTATGATGTTTGTCTTTGTTATACCGGCGCCGGCGCGCCTATAAGAACCATTATAATAAGCCTCAACGTGGCCTTGCGGGCAGCCAATAAGAACACTCGCTGTGGTTCCGCTATAGTTTCGTCTAATATTGACCTCTGGCAGGCAGGGCAGGCTCACTCACGATGACAGCAGTGCTCTTATTACTAGCGCGTAGGTGGCAAGTAATTTAAACGACGGTGCCTGCTGGTCGTGTTTGGCCACCCTTCTAGCGTTTCTGCTCTATTCTACTCTATTCAGCTATTATTCTGTTCTCTTACTATTGTTGCTGACGTTTCACCGTACTAGATTGTTTTGGCGTGTTAGTGGATACGTAGTCATTAATGTCTAGTACACGTGTTATTTGCAATCTTTACAGGTACCAAACGCGCTCTGTACTTGTTACCATTACCCGTATCTGTATGCGTACACGACTTCCACGTTTAGTCATACCACATACGGATTACCTAACTCGTAATTGTTGCCAGGATGATTATCGTTATCTTATTGTTGTGCACTGGTCCGCATTTCTGTATCGCGATCGAATTTCGAACAATGCACATATACTTTTCCTGAGCAAATGGGCAATACAAACTCAAACAATGTGCTTATTGCTTGCCGAAATCAATTCGCAATATGACTACTCGTATCAGTAAGATGGATTTCAGTTTTTTTCCAAAGTAATACAAACCATCAATCCGAGAGGTCCTGGGTTTGATTCCTGGTCAATGTATGTCGGCAATACCGGCTCGGCGTGTCCTGGGTTTCCCCGGTTGATGCATCAGCCCTTTTCGGGGTCCGAATGAGGCAACAGTCTATGTGCTATGCCAGACCTACGACTGCAGTTGGCGCAAGAGGTCAAGTGCTGGGGCGGCTTCGGCCGATGTCCCCGGGCGAACTTTTTCAAATTACCTACACATTCTCTATTCTATTCTATTCTATTCTATTCTATTCTATTCTATTCTATTCTATTCTATTCTATTCTATTCTATTCTATTCTATTCTATTCTATTCTATTCTATTCTATTCTATTCTATTCTATTCTATTCTATTCTATTCTGTTCTGTACTGCTCAGTTCTATTCTCAGTTCTCAGTTCTATTCTCAGTTATATTCTATTCTATTCTATTCTATTCTATTCTGTTCTGCTCTGTTCTGTTCTATTCTATTCTGTTCTATTATATTCTATTACTATTCTACTCTATTCTATTCTATTCTGCCATTCCATTCCATTTCTGATTGCCGAACTTTCATCCTACTGTATGTGCCAGCACCCAAAACAGTAGAATCGAGGACGGCAATTTAAGAGTCGCTGCAGGCTGGTTCATTTGTCGCGTGGCAATGTGACGGAGAACAGCATCAACGAATAATAAGGATTGATCAATTGACATACGGAGTCAAACACCGGCGTGTCCATGCTTGCAACTCCTGCGCCCGGATGTCCATTCCGTGCTCGGCTCCGGCTCTAGAGAGGCGGCGCGGCCGTACCCCTCCGCCAATCCCTTCCAGAATGAGAAGATCGGTGTTGGGCTGTCCCCCCACAGGCAACCTGGAAGCTGCGGAAGCCGCCTGCGACGCGGTGGCGGCCGTGGCGCGCAGCCTGCCGCAGGAGCATCGCGAGTGCAGCCTCGCGCGGTGCTACTACGGGCGTGCCGTCCTGGATGACCCCGCCACCCAGAGGATGCGCCCACTGCTGCGCCGCCGCCGAGTCCCCAACCACGGCGACGACGGTCTCGCGGCAGCGCACGACGACCGGCGCCGCGGTAGCGCTCTCTGCGTCGCCGTGTCGCGCGGCGGCGCTGAGGGCGGCCGCATCGCGCGCTGGCTGCTGGAGGAGCGCAGCGACGAGTGGAAATGCGCGCACCTCTCGGCGCTCGCGACCGCCGCGCTGTGCGGCCAGCTGGAGCTGCTGCAGGTGCGGTGTGCGCGGCTGCCGGCGGGCCCAACTCCGCCGGCTACCTGCGGGGCGTGTAGCAATGAGATGTGCGGCTCTGATTCGCCTACCCATTATATGCTCATTGTCATCCTCCTACCTGGTTATCGCCCAACCTCCGGCAAGCGTGCCGGTGATTAATCGCACGGCCCGCGCGCAGAACTGAAAAGTATATTAGGATGGCTTAGGATTTATATATTTGGTAATCCGAAAACAATATATGAAAAATATATCAATGTACATATAGGAAAATTTATTGATAGATTGTTTAGATTATTTTGACAGAAAACTGGCAGATATACAGTTCAGTCGTACTGCGAATTGATCTCAAATAGCACTGGGATCATTCTTGAGTCTGTATTGCCCGTTTATTCACTAAAAGTAATCGTGCCTTGTTGCTTACTAGACAGCGAATACAGGAGTCCGGACCGATGCACAGCGATAAGACAATATACTCGCAACAATTACGCATTACGTAATCCTTACATATGGTATAATAACTAAACTTGTAACGGACGCGTACGCATACTGGTAAGGATTGCAATGCGCCGTGTAATCGAGCAGTGTACTATATGTGAAGGATTGCATAATCCTCACCGTGTCTCAACAGTGTATCACGATAGAACTTCAGCAATAGTGATGCGAGAACAGAATAACAGCGGAATACAATCGAAACAAGGGTGGCAAAACACGGCCAGGCACCGCCGTTTAAGATTAGTTGCCACCTACACGCCTTAAAGTATTATATAGTCATCAGAACACGGCGTGGTATCGCGTATACCAGGCCACAAAATCATACAGCAGGGTTATATTTACACACATGCCAGAGCTGCTGTACCCAGCTGGTGACAGCAAACACGCGGGGGCGGGATCAACATATGGATTCATCGAGCTGACAGTTCACATGTGTTTATCACGCGCCAGAGGGAAGCCTCTGCGCCATTGCTCGGATATCCGTGAAACCCCTCCACAAAGGGCCGCGATTACGATTGAGTCACCTCCCGGGTTCTCTTGGCGCTTTGTCGTTACCCTTTGCTACTGTCCGCGTGGCTCAATGCAGTTATTTTGCGTGGAACACAGATTAAGGCTCAGCCAGGGGCGGTGGTCTGCCAGCTGGTTCTCGGCCTGCCCATCACAATCGGCTTGACTGCCCCCCCACGCACGCGCCTTACCCTCGATAATCGCTCCGCGCCTCGCAGATCCTGTGGCCGCTGGTGTCCGCGCCCGGGGCGGCCGGAAGAGCCGGGAGTGCCTGGGCGGGAGCGAGCCGCATGCTGCCGGGGAGCGCCGCCGAGAACTGCTGCTGCGCGGCCTGCGGAGGCGCGCTCATCCGCGTGGCGCGGGACGTCATGCCCAGCTGGCTGGCGGAGGGGTGCGAGGGGAGGAGGGGGAGGGAGAGGAGGGGGAGGCTGACGGGCGCCTGGAAGTGGCGGCGCGCCCAGGTAGAGGCGCAGCCCGACCCTCGCAGTGCCCCCCCCCCCCCCCCCCCACCGCTGCCGGCCGTGTGCGCGCACGCCCACAGCGCCGCCCTTGCTGCTGCGGAGCCCCTTGCCTCGACAGCCAGCCTTAATTGTTCTGATTGTCTCATTTTGTATACCCAGGCGTACTGTAGCAGGTCACTCGTATAGCAGGTCATTGATTTATAGGCGCCGACGCACATATCATAAGCCTCAAATTGGGCTTGCATGCAACCCAAAAAAACACCCGCAATAGATTCGTCTGCATTTGGCAGGCAGGGCAGGCTCCTATCCGCAGCAGTGGCTTTATTGCCACGTCGGCACCTGCCGTTATGATGGCGCTTCGTGTGTCTGTGTCGCTATAATGCTCTACTGTGAAGGCAGGATGCACCTCTCTAGATCATGCCCTCCTCGCGGCTGCCCCAGGAAGACAACCCGCACGCTGTATAAGTCGTAATGCGTAGGGCTAGTAGTTAGCAGGCTACTTTCTTGCCCCACTGCTGTGTTATGATAGGTGTTGATGATAGAGTGCATCGCCAGACCTTTCCCTTTGCCTTGAGTTATGCGCATAAAAGGAGTACAATATATGATATAATACAATTCATCGGAGTGTAATGTATATGCATTAATATACAACTGAACATTTATACAATTATACACATAAAAGTGATGTACATGTACATATAAATATATATGCTCGAATGCTGTAATGGCGTGTCTTCCTCTCATTATGTGGCATTTACATATGGGTATATAATGGTATGTATACTATATGTGTATATGGGTAGATAATGGTATGTCACGGTATATATATATATGTATGTGTGTATATACATATATGTAATGGGATAAATGTATGGGAATTACCTCACTTGAATGCTGTAATAGCGTGTTTTCTTATATTATGTGGCATTATTTGAGTGACTGCCTTTTGCAGACTGATTTGGCTCCGCTCTACCAGCATGCACGCGTTTGTGTGTGTGTGTGGGGGGGGGGGGGGGGGGGGAGAGGGAGCCCAATGGCGCCAGTGCTCCGCGAGTGACGCGCGCGATGTGCCCCTCAGGTGCGCGCCGTGGCTGCCTGGTGGCCTTCCCCGTCAACCACCTGCTGCTCCGTGCCATTCTGGCGTGGAGTGCCGTCGCGGCGGGCGCCGGCGGGGCAGCTGCCGGCGCGGCCCAGTGGGCTGCGGTGGAGTGGATGGCCGCGCAGGCGGAGCCGTCCTGCCAGGCGGTGCTCAACCTGTTCCACTGGGAGGCGCACTTCCCCGCGGACGACGCAGCTGCGGGGGCCGGCGCGCTGTCGCGGGGGCACCGCGCGCTGCGGGTGCTGCAGCTGCTGGTCGTGCAGGGCGGCGCCCGCCTGGACGTGCTGTGTCCGCACGACCTGCAGTCCGGCCGGCTCAGCATCGCGCGCTTCATCCTGCGCGCGCGCCTGCATGAGTGCTACAGCCTCGTGCTCGCGGAGGGCGGCCCGGGGCTGATGGCCCTGCACGCACAGGTGAACGCCCGCAATGGTCAGCGCACCATTCTCTCTGGGCACTGTACCATCAGACACCCGGACAGCGGCGTCGCGCTGGGGGATGTGAGGGTCCTTTGCAGGGTCGGGCGTAAGTACTGCTAAGTTGCATTTTTCAATTTCGTTCAGCCGACTTGATAATCAAGTGCAGCTAAGTGAAGTGAGCCTCGTATTTACGGGTCGCGTAATAGGTACACCAAGCCGAATAAGCGGACCTGCCTTTTAAGGCAACTGAAGGCACTGAGCTGCGTAAGTGAAGTACTGAAGTGTAACTGAATTTAAGTTAAGTGACTTAAGTCAACTGAAATACTTAAGCCAACTTAACTTAAGTACGTCAATTAAGTTAAGTTCTGAATCCAGATGCAACGTAAGCAAACCTCATACAGATGTTATGACCGGGAAATTCGCAAAAGCTGACATAAAGTCCACGTAAGTATGCCACTCAAGACAGCTTCAGCCCCCGCGTAAGTATCCAATGGACGGCTACTGCAGTTTAGTTGCTGTGAGCAGGAAACTCTACAGAATTAAGTCAAGTCGACTCGCAATCGGCTTGCGCACGACCCCGGCCCTTGGCGATGGCTCTGCGTTGAAGTGCACTCTGCGGAACAGATGTATTTGATGCGCCGCCTTTCTATCCAGGCCTTGTCGGTTATTCTGTTGCTATAGCAGGACTCTTACTAGTTCACACGGTCGCCTGATGCCACCCGATGCACGATTGCGACTGAATCCCCCCCCCCTTTCTACCACACACGTGTTATGTATACCGATCAATCACAATCGGTCCACGGACAAATGACGTTTTTGACCCCCCCCCTTTCCGGCAAAAAGGAAAAGTATTGAAACAGAGAGGTTATTCAGAATACATCACGAATACTTCACAAATATTCCGACGCAAAGGTGCGACGTGATTTATGATTTTTGGCCCCTCAAACCGTACGGTATATACGTCACACATACACCATATCAGGTCGCACCAAACTCACCGCCAGCCAACAGGATGTCGCAGCGCACGCAGCGGCGCACGCGACAGGGGTGGCTGGTGACGTCCGTGTAGCTTGGTGCTCAATCGAGTGCTGTCAATGTATATCAGAGTAGACAGCGGTGGTAGCACTGTTCGTACACCGTGCCATAAAATGCCAGTGCACCGCCCTCCGGCTTTGGGCGCAGTGGCGATACTCCTTTCACCGCGGTGGCGGCTGCTCCATGTACCTCCTGCACATGGACATTACGGACATTGCATGTGTAGGTAGCGGTGCCCACGCGGCGGAATGATGTGCGTGTGGTCGCCATCGCCAGGGGCTGTTGGCAACGCAGCAGGACCCGGCCGGCGCGGCGCTGCTGGGCCGGCTGGCGGCCGAGCAGGAGGAGCGCCTCGCCGCCGTCGACGCCCTCCTGGCCGCCGGGCTGCCGCTGGGTGTCGATGCCGCCGCATTCAACGTGGGCGGCGTCCGCCTCGACCGCCTACGCGACCGCCGCGGCCGGCCTCTGCTCCGCGCGGCGGTGGAGGACAGCCGCCCGCGCCAAGTGCTGGACAGCCTCGCCGCCGGGCTGCGGCAGCTCAAGCTTTCGGGTGTGGGAGGAGGCAGAGCAGTAGAGGGGGCAAGCGGTGGAATGTCCACGCTGCCCCTGTGACGGCAGCGGCGACTCGTGCAGCCCGCCGCACCGGGTCCAAATGATGCTTATTAATTCTGGGTTATCGCGAGCAGAAAAGTGTAGTGCGCCATGTGCAGTAGTTCCAGCCTACAGCAAAAAATCGGCCGGCCGCAAAAGGAGACTTGTGCATGGGCTACGCCTCGCGTATCATTTAATGAGAATCATTTTGGAATCATTCTGAGCGATTCCCTGCAACGCTATGAACATCCGTGTGTCTTGTTAGGGCGCTTGACGAGGGCCGCAACACTGCAGTTGCGAGGGTATCAGCACACACCGTGCTGTGGCTCGCGCTTACATGGCCCCACAACGTCCGAGCCCCTCTGCTAACCTGTCCTCCCAACCATCCATGGCCAACCCGCCATGCCACGTTCCATGCATGCGCCGTGGCATGTGATAGGCACCCACCCCAGTGTCTTGGGGGTACTTGAAACGCCTCTTCTGGCGCCATGATCACTGTGTGGCGCAGTTGTTAGGGCCATAGGGTGTGATAAAACCCTGCGATGATCGAGGCTGATCATACATGTGCATAAATATAGGGTTTCAGCTCATAAACCCTATTAATGTCTAGCTGCCTATCTATTCGTAAACTCAGATTTGGCGAAAAGGGGGCTCCGGAATTATGTGGAGGGCTGTACACATAGCGCAGCAGCATGACGACGACGATGAATGGTTTATATGATCAACATCCACTAATGTACAATACACATATAATACGATTGCACGTGCCCATGCGGTTACGATTTGGACTCGCAACAGCATTATAGGGGTACTTTATTTGTACCTTAGTTTACCTTCAATTTCTGGTACACAACATGTAATAGTGATAGCGCTAATCCTCATTGAATATATCTATCAACATTATATATGTATACACCTTTCCACATAGGTATGGGGTTTGCGAATTCGGCCCACACGCCCATGCGCGGCTACACTAAGACCGCCGTGCGCGCGTGCATACATGTTACTCAGGGTCGTACGGCTGGGGGGGGGGGGGGGGGGGGGGGGGATGCCGCGATAGCGCGATACACCCGACGGATATTGCCTTGCGGTGGCCGTTGCTGTCAACACTTTCATTTAGGCAAAAGCAGGCTTTTGGCGCTAGCGCTTCAAAACCACAAATTGCGTCACTTATGTGCATAAAAAGGCATGGGGCACTGTCGCTGCCCCCGTGATCATACCACATCACCGCCCTTGGTATGATAACTATCCACCATACACGTAGGGCATTGAAATTGGGTCATTCACAACTTGGACCAAGCCCTTAGTGTCGATGACGATGATTCATGGGCAACATCATGGACAAAATGCGGCTCCTGTGATCGCGGCGCGCGCAGGCGGGAGAGGGTTCTCGCGGCCTCCTTGCCGTAGGCCAAAGCTTTTCTATAGAATTAGTGCATGGCCGCATGCGCATACTAGCGCGCCATGGTGAGCCCAGTGGGACGGCAATGGCTTGCACCGTAATGCGTCACTCGATGCCGGTGGAAATATGTTGTGAAAGGGAGGATACGTTGGAATCAGGCCGGCCATGGGTATCGCTCAGGGGGCGTATGTGCCAAGTATGAGTGGTCCGTGCACGAGTAGACACAACACACTGTCCCACCACCGTGTATATCAGGTTTTGAGATCAATTTGGCGTAAAGTTTAACGGCAATGTGTTGACCACACGCTGACACAGACGTCTGATTTCGGCCTATTATTTCTAAAAAAGAAATAGAAACGAGCCTAAGTGAGCTAAAACGACCGTGCTACCATTGTGAAAATTGTAGCCGTGCTCGCGTAAATTTTAGTGTTATTCATATCAAAATTTTCTGACGTTTCCTCGTGACGCATTGAGCGATACCGCGAGGTTGAGAGCTGATGCTGCACTACAAGACAGCACTGTAATGGTGATGGTATCACGCCACATTGTGCACGGGCGCACGCCACTGTGGCCCCAACCCAACCAAAAATACCCTAGCCTCTTTGCTGGCATGTTTTCTCCCCCACCCATGGCCATAGCATGGAATGGTCTATGCATGCGCGGCGGGACGTGCAGGGCACCAACCCCCGTTGTTGTGGGGGTGCTGGAAATGCTCAGTGTGGCGCAAGTGCCACTCGTGTAGGACACTTGTTAGGGCGAAAGGGCTTGCTTACACCCTATGGTGATGAAGGCTGGGCATAATTATGCAACAGTCCAGAATTTCAGGTCATGAACCCTAGGTTCAGCTGCCCTACTATTTCATTTGTAAGCTCGGATTCGCCGAGACAGAGACCTGGGACTTATGTGGAGAGGTATATATCACCCCATATATATCATCATCATCGTCGTATTATAAAATAGTCGACGATCGTAGTAGTCGTCGCGCGCGGTCCTAGTCGCGGCGCCGCGCGCGGTGCAGTAGCCATGCCGGGCCGTAGCAAAACGTCAGGCGGTACCAGCAGTGCAAGTCAGCGACCATAATACTGTTTGAAATAATAGCTCAGTAGCCCTTCTTCCACCTTGCTGCGAGACGGCGAATAACGTGCACAAAAACGCGCCCGCGACGTGGTGTTTCTGCTACAGCACACGGTCGCTATCACATATAGCAGTAGGCACCCGGCGACGATAAAATACCGCGAGCGGATCTTCGTGCGTATCGCTCGGCGACACTGTGTGACGTGCTGTCATTGCAGCGCGACAGTAAATACCACCTCGCCAGCAGCAGGAGTCGGCGTCACGGGACTCGACTGTATTGCATCGCAAGGCGGGCGTCGAGTCAGTGCGGCGTATTCAGCCAATAAGGTTCTGGCACGTTTCGAGGGTAGGCAGGCTGCGTGCAGAGTGGTGCAGCACTCGACGCATGTCAAAACAAACGGCGGTCCGGCCCTGCTTCGAACACGACTCGTTTGCCATGCTGTGTGGCGAAGAGCGGCGCAGACTCCGCAAGTGTCGCGTGGCTGGTCCGTATATAGCAGCGATAACACTGCAGTGCAGGAGGCGAGTAGTTCCTAATACTGGCTAATACTGGCTGATGCGCACCGGCAACCGCTTACCCCGGTTCGACTTTAACATCCCGCTCACCCGCTGTTTATTTCCCCGAACTACCGGGCTATCCGGCAGGAAGCCTCCGGGGTTGCATGTTCCGACTCAACCGGCGCTGCTACAGCACCAAGCGCGCCGCACGTTCGCAGGTGCATACAGGGCAGGTTAAGCGATTCACAGCATCATGGATGGAGTCGGCTGCACAACTAAATTCTCGCCATGCAGATTTGTGCTAGAGGCTTTGCTAGCACAGCCAATGTTATATTAAAAGCATGCTGCTTAGTCTAGATTTTCTTGACAGACGCACTCGCTGGCACTCGTCACTAATTAGCTTCAGGTCAGGCTATCGACGAGACTATCGACGTCGACGCGCCGTTGCACGATTCTAATCAGTGGCACGTCTCCGCGCTCCGCCGTGCGCTCGCAGGTTCAAAACACATACCCGCCAAGAACGATTGAAGGAGGATTCGGCGACATGATTGCAATGGTATATCCAGCCAGGCAGCCCGGGACCAACAGCAGCAGTGTCAGTGGGACGCATACCCGACATCGTGCTCATCGAAGTCTTTCCCGCAGTGCAGCCATTTCAGCTGTGGTGTTGACGCTTTTATTGCTCGGCCTTCATCCCCAAGGTAAGTCCGGCATAATGCAGGACGAATTCTGTATTTGGGGCTGGATGGCACTCTGCCGTCAACAGCAAAGGCTGCGGTGTCTAGCTATGCACCAACGAAATCACACCTGGTTGATCATTATTTGGTGCTTTAACAGCAGTGCACGGCACGCATCATTAGTTAGCGACGCCAGCAAAAGCACGGCCCAATGCCTGGCGGGTTAGCGGTCTTACCAAGACATGTCGGCCCATGATGTTTTTGCAGTCGCAGTGGCGGCGGATGGTGACGGGGGCGTGGTGGACCAGAGCTTCTGGGCCAGGCGCGGCTCTGAGCTGGGTATAGGCGACGATGATGATGGGAGCATGCGACTTCGGGGCGGGCAGGACCCTGGCAGCCCCGGCAGCCCTGGCGCGGATGCTGACGATGGGGATGAGGATGAGGATGGTGGCGAGAGACATGTGGGCGCAGGGGGCCCTGGCAGCCCCGGCAGCCCTGGCAAGGATGATGACAGTGATGACGCTGATGATGATGACGATGAGGATGATGCCGGGAATGGTGGCAGCGGGAGGCCTGGAGGCGCGCAGGACCCAGGCAGCCCCGGCAGACCTGATGCAGATGATGATGATGGCGGGGATCTTGAGGATGGTGACGATAAGGATGATGTTGAAGATGTTGATGGCGGCGGGAGACATGGTGGCGCAGGGGGCCCTGGCAGCCCCGGCAGCCCTGGCAAGGATGATGACAGTGATGACGCTGATGATGATGACGATGAGGATGATGCCGGGAATGGTGGCAGCTGGAGACCTGGAGACGCACAGTACCCGGACAGCCCTGGGAGCCCTGGAGCGGATGATGACATTGATGCTGAGGATGATGACGATGGGGATGCTGTTGCTGGTGATGATGATGATGGTGGCAGCGGGGGAGCAGGAGGTTGGGAGGACCCTGGCAGCCCCGGGAGCCCTGGAGCGGATGCTGATGATGATGCTGAGGATGATGACGATGAGGATGAGGATGATGACGGGAATGGTGGCAGCGGGAGACCTGGAGGCGCACAGGACCCGGACAGCCCTGGGAGCCCTGGAGCGGATGATGACATTGATGCTGAGGATGATGACGGGAATGGTGGCAGCGGGAGACCTGGAGGCGCACAGGACCCGGACAGCCCCGGCAGACCTGGCGATGATGATGATGACAGTGATGATGCTGGGGATGATGATGATGGGGATAATGACGGGAATGGTGGAAGCGGGAGACATGGAGGCGCGCAGGACCCTGGTAGCCCCGACAGCCCTGGAGCAGATGATGACAGTGATGACGCTGAGGATGGGGGTGATGACGGGGATGCTGCTGCTGCTGATGATGATGGAGGCGGCAGGGGGGCAGGAGGGGGGGAGGACTCTGACAGCCCCGGGAGCCCTGGAGCAGATGCCGACACTGGAGATGATGCTGGCAGTGATAGACCTGCGGGAGCGGACGATCCTGGCAGACCTGGCGCGGATGATGATGACGGGGATGCTGCGGGTGATGATGCTGATGGAGGCAGCGGGAGAGCCGGAGGCAGGGGGGTCCCAGACAGCCCCGGCGGCCCTGAAGCGCATGATGACAACGGGGCTGATGACGACTGTGATGCTGAGGATGATGATGATGATGATGATGCTGGCAGTGAGGGGCCAGGAGAAGGGGAGTACCCTGGTAGCCCCGGCAGCCCAGGAGCGGATGATGACAGTGATGACGCTGAGGATGGGGGTGATGACGGGGCTGCTGCTGCTGCTGATGATGATGATGGTGGCGGCGGGGGGGCAGGAGGGGGGGAGGACTCTGACAGCCCCGGGAGCCCTGGAGCGGATGCCGACACTGGAGATGATGCTGGCAGTGATAGACCTGCGGGAGCGGACGATCCTGGCAGCCCTGGCGCGGATGATGATGACGGGGATGCTGAGGGTGATGATGCTGATGGAGGCCCAGACAGCCCCAGCGGCCCTGAAGCGCATGATGACGACGGGGCTGATGACAACTGGGATGCTGAGGATGATGATGATGATGCTGGCAGTGGGGGGCCAGGAGGGGGGGAGTACCCTGGTAGCCCCGGCAGCCCAGGAGCGGATGATGACAGCGGCACCGAAGATGTGGACGATGCTGACGGCGTACCGGCTGCAGGCCAGGGTGGTCCTGCCAGCCCTGGGGGAGACACCTCGGATGAGGACGATGACGGCAATATCAACCACGACCCGACCGCCGCTGGAACAGACTCCTCTGGTGGCAAGAGCATGGAGGGGCGGCCGGCATCTGCAGATGATGGCAGCGGAGCTGGGCCGGAGGATGCCCCGGCAGCTGGGGAGGGGGACCCCGGGCCTGCTGGTTCAGCCATGCCGGCATCGGATATCCACACGCTGACGGAGCGCTATGACGGGTACTACGGCCTCGGGGCAACGGGGGGCGGCGCCGCGCTCCCCTCAACCCCGCCAGGTGTGGCTCTGAACACCGCGGAGGAGCGCGCCCCTCGCACCACGTTGTACGGCCTGGGTGGGCTCACTGCGGCAGCCGGCGGCGGCGCCCTGCTGCCAACCGCCTCCACTGGCAGCGCCCAGCCGCAGGGCGATGGCGGCGGCGGCTCCGTGCCGGATGGCGAGCAGTCCGCCACAGCGCCTGGTGCCTCCGGGGAGGGCACCTCGCCGTGGAGTGGGCTCCGGGACGGGTACTACGGCCTGGTGACAAGCCTGGCGGGTGCGACCTCCGACCCCGAGGCCGCTCTGGCCACCATGGACGCCCAGACCCTGCAGCTGCTGCACGGCTTGTGCGTGCTCCTTCCCGCTGCTGCGCCTCCCCCTCTGCACCCGGTCATGCCTCCCAGCAGCGCACCTCAGCCGGTGAGCGATGACGGCAGCCCCGCCCCGGATGGCGGGCCGCCCACCGGCACGCCTGAGCATCGGCCAAGGCCGCCTGTCAACGCACCCGGCGATGTCGGCGACCACCCTCTGGGCGACTTGTTCTTTCCCGGCGACGGGGCGGTCATGTACGGGACCGACATGGCCGTCTACGGAGTGCACATCGAATGGCGCGGCGAGGGCGCGGATGAGCTTGGATATTATCACGCCAATTCCGGCGGCGTGCGTGCGGGAGGCAGGGGGGGTTCAGGCAGCCCGGCGGCGGGTGGCGCTGGCGGCGAGCCCCACAGCCGCCCGGCCGCTGAGGCTCCCCAGGCGGGTGATGGGCAGAGCGGCAGCGGCGCGGCGCGGCCTTCGGTGCCGACATCGAATATGGTCACGCTGGCCGGGATCTACGACGGTTACTACGGCGTCGCATCCAGCCCGGGCGGTGCCGCACTGCCCGGCCAGGCAGCTCCGGGCGCGGCGGACGAGCGCGGACACTCTGTGGCCGCGCAGGCACTGTATGGCTTGTATGGGCTGGTCGGCGCTCCGCCGCAGCCGCCCCTCGGCCTTGGCATCGCACTTCGGCCGGGCGACGGCGGCGGCGTCGGCAACCTGCGGGATCAAGATGATCCCAATAGCGCCCCCGGTGGCTCCCGGGGGGGTCACCGCCCACCCGGGCCAGTCGAGCCGCTGCTGCAGCTCACCCCGCCCGGCGGCGACTTGTTCTACGGCGCCCTCGGCGGGCCGGTCATGTACGGGCTCGACACGGCCGCCTTGTTGCCGCAGCCGCCGCCACCGCCCGTGGCGCCAGGCAGCCCCGCCTCACCGCCAGCACCGGCGCCGACCTCCACGCCGCCCGACCCGGCCTGCAGCGTCCGGGATGCGTTTGGCCTCTGCTGCGACTTCCTCCCAGGGTCCACCGGCACGGACGCCGGGGGGCTGTGCTGCGCCGGCGAGGTGGACGACTGCGGCGTGTGCGACGGCAGCAGCGCGTGCGCCACCACGGTGACCGTCACGCTGGAGAGGGCGGCGGAGGCCGCGGTGCTGCGCGACCCGGAGTCCGACAAGTTCCTCGAGTTTGTCCGCACGGCGGAGGCGCTGCTGGCGCGCGTGTTCCCGGAGAAGAGCGGTCAGCCGGGGTGGGACGCGGAGGCGGTCGCGGTCGCCGCCGAGGGTATCCCGCCGGTGTACAAGACGGAGCAGAACCTCTGGCTGCGCCTGGAGCCCGACCGGGGAGGGGACGCGCCGGGTTCCGGCGGGGCGGCAGGCGGCGGCCGGGTGCCTGCTGCTGTGGTGGACGTGCGGGTGACTTATGTGATAGGTGGCAGACCCGGCAGTCGCGGCGCCCAGGGCCCTCCTGATGCGGTGCTGGATCCTGGCAACGGTACGCTTTCATTCTCACCGCCAACGTCATCAGGCGTGCGGCAGGTTTTAGGGTTCAAAGTAGAATAAAATAGATTAGATTAGATTAGGTTAGATTGAATTGAATCGTATTGAATTAGTTTGGATTGGATAAGATTAGACAAGCTAATATAAGATAAATGTAAAATAACACAAGATAAAATTTAATATAATATAAGATTGGATTAGACTAGGTTGGATTAGACTAGGTTGGATTAGATTGGATTAGATACACCATATTATATAATTTTATACTTGGATTACCATATTGGATTACCTTGAGGTATGGTGCTGGGCGGTTGAGTTGTAGGGCTGTACCGTGGCCTTCAGCGTGCATGCTTCGATGTGCGCAGGTGGCGCGACGCCCCCTCCCGGCGCCGAGGTCAGGCCGCCCACAATGGGAGAGGCCGTTGCCCGGCTCGGTCAGGCAGCGGTGTACATGGCGGCCCCGGCGGCGGAGAGCTCCATCAGCTACGGCAGCACCACCGTCGTCATGTACTCCATGGTGCTCAACCTCGCGGAGCGCACAGGTGGGTCAGCATCTCGATGCGATACTTGTGCACAGTAACATTGGTTCAAAGGCCTGGAGTTGGCATCTGAGTGCATCCATGGCCGAGTTGTCTTTGTGGTGTCGTACATTGCATTGCAATGGTTCCGTGGAAACCTTCTGCGGGCTGCGAATTGACGACTCGCGGGCCATATAAACCATTTTAATCCTTCACTGGTGGGTGCCGCATAGGCATCTGCGGGAACGGAGTGTGCGAGGTTGGCGAGAGCGTCTCCTGCGCCGCCGACTGCTCGCGGAAGTGCCCCTTTGGATACATCAGCGGAGGGCCGGACACCGACCTCTCGACCTCGCCGCTGGCTGTCTCCGAGTGCAGCGGCGCCGGGACGTGTGATCGGGCGTCCGGGGAATGCACCTGCGAGACGGGGCGCGGCGGCCCCAGTTGCGGCCTGTGCACGTCCGACGACGCTACGAGCCCAAGCGAGCTGTGCGACATGCAACGCCTGCTGAACAGTGGCGTATCGCCCGGCGGCCACGGTGCGCACGATTCCGACGACAGCGAGGACTCGTCGGTCCCCAGTAGCGGCGACAACCCCTCGCAGCCTCCCCCCGGCCAGCCAGTCTCCACCTCGCAGCCGCTCCCGCAATCTGCAGCTTTCGGCGTCGCCTCGTCTGCTCGAGCGGGCACAACCGCTGCTGTGTTGGCCGGTGCAGCGGTTGTCGCGTTTCTGCTGGCAGTGTTATGGGGAGCAAGGCGCCGCTCTCGGAAGGTCCAAGCAGTTGCGAGGCGCGGAGGCGGGGGCGGAGGGCAGCCGCCGCCAGAGACGAGTCGGGTCTGAGTACCCTTGGCGCCCTCATTATGTCGACCTCGTACTCTGCCGACAGGCTCTGCGCTCGTCCGTAGCAAGCGTCGCAGCGGCGATCGGTACGACAGCGATGTGATATACTTTGCGTTTGTCGGCAAACCAACACATCGTCGACATGCTGAATTGGAATTCGGCCATGCATTCAAAGCTGAGGCCGCTAGAGCATATCCGAGAATGGCGCGAGTGGCTACTGATGACACCGGAACACTGATTTCAGTGTCAGTAGCTGCATGCTCGTTCACGACATGGGGGATGGCCCGATGAATCGTTCGTCTAGCACCTGTCCGTGTAATATCGATTTCAAGGCTTCAGGAGCGAATGCGGAAAAGTGGCGCGTCCCCGGCGTCACGCACTATGATATCAGTTCCCGAGTGCACCCCAGCCACCTCATGCGAGTCCAGTCGTGAGACTTATGCCCTTGTCCTTGTACTTTTACAATCAAGGTCGACAGCTCTCTCGCTACCGCAACCCCCGCCGGGTTTTTAATTAGAATCAACTACCTTCCGTACACACGAAGTCGGTACCAACTACAGGCCTATGATCTACTAATGTACTATGACGATACGCACAACTTCCGGCCCCATGACTCCACGGCTTTCTATACCTCCGCTGCTTGTTACCGGAATCCGGCGGGATCTGGCAGGCGGATCTGAGGTGCATCTTCGCCTGGCCAGGTGCAATGACGCTGTGCCTCTTCGTCGAGGGCGGCAGAGGCGCTGTGGGGCCTGTGCCCACCTACACCCAGAGCTGATGATCATGCTCGTCGCATCTTGGCGTGCGCGGGACACCCTCTTGTCCTTCGCGCCGAGCTCGAGACGGCGGTCCGAAGTTGCGTCAGGGGCGAGGCGCATGTTTGTCTTGAACCCATGGAATACGGGAATTACTCTGGAGATCTTTTGGGCAATTGCTGCGCCGCGAGAGGTTTCGGTGCGTTGGTTTCGGCCCGCCCGAGAGCAGAACTTTGTTGTGCTGGGTTATCGTAGTGGTGGGTGCCGGCTTATTCAGAAGTCGCAGGCTTGGAATAATCGAAAACCAGCCGGAGCTGACAAGGGACCAGAGCCCATACTACATCAGCGTTACCGTCCGGGACGACTCATCTCGCTGGATGGCGGGCGCTTCGTTGACGAGCCGACGCCGTGCAGTGCATGCATCGCAAATCATTACCTACCGCCCTGGGCGCCCTGCGACGGGGCAGGCTGCCGCCGGCGTAGGATGAAGACGCGGTCGTGGGGCAGCAGCTCCGTGCTCGGCGGCGGGTTTGTGGCCACGTACGGCAGCTTCCACAACCTGTGCTCGTGCGCCCGCCGGTACAGGCCCTGAAAACGGCGGCGTGCTCAGGGTCAGGGCGCTCATTGGCGAAATTTCGTTAGTGCTCAACAGCGGCGGCGGCATTGGGGCTGCTTATCACCTGATCTTATTTGTTACAGCTTCTGCGACTGTACGATACAAATGCAATGCCGATAAATAACTAGTCGGACTTCGACATCAGAATACCGTATATAGTTCCACCGACAACAGTCGCCATATATTATGGACACAGCGAAATCGTGACGACTAAAGAATTTATCATAATAACTACAGGAAGCACAAGGGCGGCGGTGGGCGCTGAGCGGAGCGGCAGGGCGCCGGAAAGGCGCGGACTCGGGGCAGTAGGCCACGCACCAGAGGGATCACTTCGCCCCGCAACGTCAGCTCTCGCGCAAGCTCTCCGTACGTGCGGCCAATGAGCGGCGCCGGCACCCTGATCTGCCGCAGGATGGCGCCGCCCGGGCGGCCGTCGTCGCCGCTGAGCTCAGTGAGGATGTCCACCATGACACCGTTGTTGAAGAAGCACTGCGAGCCATCCACCGTGGACGTCGTGAAAGAATCAGCACGCGGTGACGGCACACATACGGCGCCGCCGCATTATGCATTTTTCGACAGGACTGTAGGAGGATTTTGTTAGCGACCGTCACAGTGGATGGAGGCGGTACGGAAATTAACATTATGATAGGTATTGATTTCTTACTTCACTAATAGCAAACTCGCGTGATCCTAGCTATCATCTGCACCATCTAAAAAAAGTGCTGCATGGCCCGTAGATAATTATTGCTTTCCCGGGAGATGGCGGAGGATGCGACTGCTCGTGGCGCTATCGGTATCCATACATGGCACTTTACATCTAGGAGGCTATAAACATTCATGTAGTTAGGCAGCCTAGGTAGCGCATGGCCTTCTCAGTGTGTTGATTATACGATGTTCAAATAGAATTATCCAGTCTTTCATACACTTGTATAATATATAGTTCATGAAATGTCAATTTATTTTTTGGTTCATCGGGCACAACAGGCATGCCGGCAGCCGGGAAATCCCGGGCGCACCTCGCATGTGAAGGTGTCGATGCTGGCCGGCACCGTGACGCGCCCCGAGGCAAAGTAAGGGTTGACCTGCCACGCGGACAGCCCCTCCGCCTGAGCCGCCTGCTCCTGCAGCTTGCGCATCACCCAGCTCTGCCGCGGGAGGCCGCGCCGCTCGAGCGTGGAGGAGGACGGCCGCGCATGCCCGCGGATGTTGAGCCCCGCCTGCAGAAACTGAACGGACGACGTGAAGCCCAGCTCGACCACGGTGTGTAGTAGCTCCTGCCAGGGAGGCGGGGGCACGAGCGTGTTAGAAGATACAGACCTCCGCGGCCGATTCAGGCGCACCAGCATTGTTAGTTGGTATGTGAAATTTCTTACAACTTTATTCCCGGGCTGCCTTCCGGCCCGACTACATTATAACCCGCATAGGGCTGGCTGCCCCCGTTAGGGTCGGCATTGCCCTAATCATGCAGCCCTCTGAAGGCCACACCGGCATTAATGAAACAGATGAATTCGCCAGCTGCAATGCTGACACAATCCTATAAAGTATCCAAATGTACCAACATCAGTCCAAAAAAATCATCAAACGCCGATTAATGATGCGGTGTCATTGAGGAAACCATCAGGGCATGCATACAAGGGGAAAAAGGCGCTCGGCACAGAGTGCCCCCCCCCCCCCCCCCCCTACCCGTCCGGTGCCCCCAAAGTGCTGCGTGGGGGTGACAGCACGGAGCTCACCGCCTTGCCGTTGTCCTCCCCGACGCCGTAGCACACCAGCAGCGCCTCCGCGTCCGCCACGTGGTCCGCGGTCGTGGCCGGCGAGAAGCCGCTGGCATCGGGGCTATCCTGCTCGGACGGGGACTCGTCCTCGTACGCCTGCTGCGCCTCCGAGAGGTGGACCATCACGCTGGCCGCCAGCGGGGAGGAGGGGGGCACACGTGTTGGGCGATTGTGAACTCGAACAACAAAGTCTCCGGCATGCCCCTTCACATGCCCCACCCCCCTCCCCCCCCCCCCCCCCCGGCTCCACGGTTCACTCCTCCGCAGATCTCACTCTGGGCTATAGTCAACTAAAAAAGCTCCGATGCAGAGAAAGCATTCCTCTGAGTGCCAGTCTGGCCGTTTCGACATTTGAGTGCCGTAACATTCAATTGTGGTTGCGGCTCAAAAGCATGATTTATTGTTTGGCAGTATCGAGCCCGGATATGTGTTCCGATATCCGTTCGGTATTCGATGTGTATTCTAATGTGCTTCACGATATAAAAGGTCCGTTTCCCCTCCGCGCCGGGAGGGGGAGGGGGTTCAAAATTTCAAAATCTACCGCAAACCCAAAGCGTAGTTAGTTATGGTAATGCCATTTGGTTTGTCCACTGCCCCCCTCAGCATTCCTACGCCTCGTGAATCCTTTGATTTGCAGCCACGTAAAAAAAAAACTTACCTTTTATAAAACACTTTACTTAGTGTAAGATACTTCTACGCTCGTCTATCTGGATGACGTGCCTGTGAAGCAGCTCAAGGGAGGCAGGCCCAACAATAAGAAGGGGTACTCTTCGCATTGGTAGTAAGCAATGGCTTTGTTGGCTCGCGCTCCGCGATGGGTGCAGCACCAGCGCACACCTGGCTGCCGCCGAGTTGATTGACTCCAGCACCGCCTGATCCGAGGGGGAGCCCGCGCAAAAGTGCACGGTCGCCAGCGCCTCCATGCGGGACCGCACCCTGGCGGGCGGCCGCTCCGGCGTGATGACCACCACCACGGGCGGCTCGGGCATGGGGTCACACCGGACCAGCGCGGCGAGGAAGCCTGCGGGGGGGCGCAGACAGCCGGGCATGTGCGGCAGTCAGCAAGGGAGACAAGCGCATCCCACCGTTCAGGCGGCCCTCCGCTGCGATTGATTAGTGGCATAGATTAGGGCATAGATAGTGGCGTCATGACTGCATGCGTTATCGAAGGGGGCGGGGTATCCAACCACCGCGTTAGGGTATGTAGCGGCTGCGCAAATTCTCATGTGAGCGAGTGTGTGTGTGTGTGTGTCCATTTGATAGGGTTCGCAGGTCCGCACAATAATGAAAGGCTCTGACACATTGCGGCAAGAGTTCCGCACTATAGCGACTATTCGCTCTGTGTTGATGGGGTTTTATCATTCCATAATAAGTTTCCACTCTTCGCAAGCAGAACGTAAGGGGGGGGGGGGGGGGCTCACCAAAAAATTTATGCGCGGCCCCTATAAAGTTTGTTTACGGCAGTAAACATACTATATAGTGTAGTTGTTTCATGGAGGGTAGAGAGAGAGACAGAGACAGAGACAGAGAGAGAGACACCGAGAGTGAGAGAGAGAGGAGAGGGGGAGAGAGGAGGGGGGGGGAGAGGGGGGTGCAGGGGGGGGAATGCAGTCATACTCAGGTGAATTCATCGAGTGGCATTGCGTTCAGGCTTGTCGGGAGGGGTGACATGACAAAGTTGCAACTCTATCGTTTGTGAGTATACACCAAGCCATCTTGCGGCTGAAAGACGCGGGGCCACTGCTGGGCAGCCGCGCATCCCACCTGGCATGGACGCCACCGAGCCGCACAGGATGTAGTGACCCTGCAGGCTCCGCAGGGAGGGCACCCCCGCGCTGGGCGCGGCGCCGGCCGGGTCCTGGGGCGGCGGCGCGGGCCGGATGTAGGACTGCTTGGTGGAGTTGGCGCGGATCTCGCCCAGCTCCAGCTCTGCCCACGCATCCGTGGAGGCGCAGCGCCCCGAGTGGACCGCCAGCGTTCGCCCGGCGCCGCGCTGCTCGTCCGGCCAGAGCCCGAGGAGCAGTACATGGCCGCGCCCACGCAGGCCGGCGCCGCCCTCGCCACCATCGTCGAAGCTGCCCATGTCCACGGAGTCGCCGTCCAGCACGCTGTCCTCCGGGTCGAAGGAGGCCGTCGTCACAAAGTCAATCAGCTCCACCTCTGTGGCCTCCGCCGCCGGGCGCTCCTCCGCCCAGAGACCACCTACGTCACTGGCGTTGGAGCCCCCCTCTGCGCGGGAAGGCTGCCGAGCCTCCACCTGCAAAGTCACCAAGCAGCGGCACGCTGAGTGAGGAACCGTTGCGTATCCCCGTGCCATCCGGATGCAGAGGGGAAGTGAGCCCATCCCGTATGAAAACGGTGTCGGTGCTGGAAAACAATAACGTCAATCATCATGTTCTTTTTCTCATGATGACCAAAGCGCTCACGAGAACAGGAGAGAGGGGAGGGAGGGAGAGAACGGGTGCCGATGCGCCTATAAGAAGTACCTTTATTATGAGCCTCAAACAGGGCTTGCATGCAACCTATAAATAAGAGCATTCGCTATAATTCCGGTATGATTTCATTTACATTTAAAACCCTGAAAACCTTAAAACTTTTATAAATTTAAAATAATAAAATAATAGGGTTAAAATTCCGCAAGTTGAGGGCATCAGAGCGCTCCACTTAGGAAACAAAATAATCCATGTTTTTGAAGTTGTCTCTGTAATGGATGCGGCAACGCGGCCTGTCCAATCCAGCCGGCAGACAGACAGACAGATGCAAAGGGGGCAGCCACAGGGCGATGCGCTGCCCACCTCAGTGGCGGCGCGCCGGGCGCCATCTCCTCCCCAGTCCGCGCTGCCTGCGTCGTAGCAGAGCACCAGCCCACGGTGAGACGGTCGCGTATCCACTGCGCCCGGGAAACGGCAAAATGCGGTGCAGCCGGGCGGCAAAGAACGGCGGGGTGCGGAGGGCGGTGGGGCCAGCGGCCGCGTGCATGGGGCACCGTGGCTCACCGTGGCTCTGGCACTGGCTCAGCAGCTCCGACACGTCGCACAGCTCGTCGTACTCGCTCGCCCCCGGGAGGCGGTTGTACGTCACCGCCGTCGCGGCCGACGCCTCCTCCAGGCTGCGTGCCAGCACGATTGCCTTGTCGCCGTGCTGCAGCGCGAGGCGCCCGGGGTTGAGCAGCACGCCGTCGTTGGGGCAAACGATCCCTGTCGGGGAGGGGAGGAGGGGGGGGCCAATCCACACATCCGTCTTAGCTTATTTTGCTCAGGGAATGCCGCGCATACACTGACGCAAGCGCGTTTGCATGGGGCTGAAGCTGCGCGACATCGATGTCCGTCCCACCACCTCAGGCAGCATCATACTTGCGATTTGAAACCGTCTCTTTGGGTAGACTGCTCCCCGCCAGCCAGATGCATGTAAACAGCCAATTACTATTACTGGCAGGACGGACCTAGAGCAATCGCTGTCACACCCCGGAATCAGCAGCAGCTCCAAGTTGCGACTATTATGAAACATTTACAACACCCGTCCAAACGAAAGACGACATACTTCGCGTCAATGTCCAGCAGGCGGCCCCCATATGCGTAGTACTGCTGAACTTTTGTCCCGCACAAGCATCACATTTGTTTCATACTCGTAAAATCGGTACTACTACACCGGAGCTACAGAGATATATCTCTCTTTCATTTCAACTGGTACGGGCATACCTGCCTCGTACCTCCACAGAACTCGAGTGGCGCAGTCTGTGTTGCTGTGGACGTCACTGGCCGAGATATATTTTGACGTATATCTAAACGGTAAATCCGACCCGAGAATTCTCCCGCGTTCATGTATCAACCGGCCAGCGCGGACCACAGGCGAGCGAATGACAGCGCTGTGCCGTGCGTCCCCAGGCATCTGGATGCTTACGCTGCGGCTGGACGTCAACTGCTGCATATGGCCGCTGATGGGTGTCGTTAAGAATGGTAATATGTGAGCGGCTTATAGTGGCCCAAGCTCGTCTCAATGTGTGTGCGTACTTGCGCATGTATGCAGCACGCCGAGGGTGCTCTGCGAGGTACTTGGGGGTGGTTGTTTTGGGAGCGGTATGTACACCCGGTATATACTTTATACCTGTAAATGTGAGGTGAGAAACATACCCGGTATAAGTTTGCAGCAACACAGGACACAGCAATATGCTACATGGGTTTTTAGGGTTTGGGTTTTAGGGCTTTGTATTGTATGGCCGCTGTGTGGGTGTGATGTGCAGACGACATGAGCACTGCCCACCAAGCCACTCACCACCGGCCCAAACCTCTACCTCCGGCGTACGCGCTTTCCAAGACCGGACAATCCAACACAATCCGGGCGATGTCATCCCAGCGCAGCCTTCCCGGCAGGCGGGTGTCACCTATCAGCACACATCCGGTTGCGCGGTACATCGCATCCACGGCGTACAGAAAGGGCTCCCCGATGAGGCTGCTCCCCAGCTCGGCGTGGTAGATGCCGTACGCGCAGCCGTTGGCGTAGCTGCGCAGCCACTCGCGGTTGGCCATCACCGTGTCCTCGCGTGCGCGGGTCTCGTCTATCTCCGCCCGCCTGCGCCGCACAAACCGACCAGCATCAAAGAGCAACCCGGTGCAAGGCGGGGCGCGCGCCCTCCCCGTCATCGCATGTGGGTTTGGAGGCCAATGCGATTGGGGGTTTCGAGACGTGTGGCGCCATATCATGAGCTGCTGCGGGTGTGGAGACTACGGAGCACGGGTGCAACGGTGCTGGCGCTTCCACGGCATTTAACATCGATTACGCAATTATAGTGGTGCCGACTCGCCCAGAACTTCATTATCAAAAGCCTTCCATTGGGCTTCGTGCAAACGAAAGGATACTTTACTACAATTCCGCTGTGGTTTCGTCTGCATTCGATCTCTCGTGGGCAGGGCAAGTTGCCATTCGCGGTGCTGACATCACTACGTTGGCACCCGTGCATGATGTAGTAGTCTGTGACGACCGCCATAATGGCAGCCTCCAATCTGTATCCATCAATGGACAGCAGAGGGCAGAAGAGAAAGAGATGGGGAGAGAGAGAGGGGGGGGGGGGGGGGGGGGATAGTATCTGACCTCAGGAGGTTGTTGATCAGCGTGGAGGCACCCGGGCAGATGCAGTTGAGTGCGAGGTTGGAGTACCTGCAAAGGTGCACAAGCTGGTCATTGCGCCATGCGCCGCCTTGCAGCCAGGATTGTTGCCGGCATGGTCAGCGATCCCCGCTCGTGCCCCCCCCCCCCCCCCCCCCCGCCCCCCTGCCCACCTACTCACCTGATCTTCTCCACGGAGACCACCACGTCGTGCTCCGCATCCAGGAAGGAGGCCACCTTGGTAACAGTGTCCTCCTGCGCCCGGCCACGGTGACACAACACATAGCCGGAGGGAGCCAGCAGACCGATCATGTTGCCATGCCGACATTGTCTGCCAGAGCTGATACCAAGCTTCCGCAAACCTTGAAGCACCGCGGAGGGAGGGCGGTGTGTAGCTCGAGGATACGCGCGCGCTCAGACTACCGGCGGCAGGCCAGTCGTGGTGAACACTTGCAGGAGCGGTGCCGACGCACCTCCACAAAGTGCTACATAAGAAAGCGCTTGCTGTTCCCTACCAAATAGCAGTAAACGAATCTATACACCGAACACTACACAAAAATCAGAGAGTGCACCCCAAAAAATCCTGTGCCAAAGGTGTCTTATAGGTGCGTCGGCACGCGTTGTATAATATCGTCATCTAGGCTGAGACTCTTGTACATCGGGAGAGCATTGGAAAGTAAGCATCATCCATTGTCATGGCGACGGCATTTAGCAGCCCATGACCCTGCGTGGTCTTTACTGAGATTGAACGTGGGAGGGTGAGGGTAGCGGCCCACCCGCAGCGCCTGCACGTAGAGCGGAACGGACTTGGTGTAGCTCTTGATGGCGAGCACCTGAGCCGGCATGCGGGGGCATGACGGCGGTTGCGAGCAGGTGGTCATCAGTATGCGCCATCCGATAGGCGGAAAGCGGTCTGCGCTCCCCCGCGTCACCATCGGCATGCAGGCGGCCGCACCTTGAACATCATCTTTTTGTCCTCGTCAACTATGTTGGGGTTGATGCGGTCGCCCAGGATGAGGATCGCCTCGGCGCGCTCTGCGCGCGCGTGGATGAGGTCGTCTTCGCGGACCGCGCTGCCCTCCATGACCGTCATGAAAAGCTCGTTGACTTCCTGCAGACCCGCGAGATCCGGGCAATACACGTCAGCGGCGCTGGGAGGGGCTGGCGGGGCGGCAAAAACCACTGAGGGCGGCGCGCGCAGCCCTGACTGACCTGAAATGTCTTCAGCTCCAGTGAGGGCTTGGAGTTGCAGAGGCAGAGCAAGCGAGAGGAGGACGGCAGGTTGGAGGTGTTGAGCTGCGACGCGGCCATGGCAGTGGGGGCCGGGAGAGGGTTGAGGGGGGGAGGGATTCAGATCCCCAGGGAAGTGCAGATCTCCATGGCCAGAGATCAGGTTGGTGTCGTCAGCAGGAGGGCCGTCACACCTCGTGGAAAAACTCAAAGAAAAAGTCCTCAAAGGTGCGCACGTCGCGCAGGCTGGAGCTGAGCAACACAAACGGCTGCTTCGAGCCCGGCACGGCCCCATGGACCTCCTTGATGCGCGTGAGCTGCACGTACAGCTGGCTGGCGCGCACGGGGATGAGCACCACGCCTGCCAGGAAGGAGAGGGGACGCAGAGTGGTGAGGGCACTGGCGGCATCAGCATCACATGCAACCCGAGCCAGGCCCTGCAGAAGATGAGGGCTGCCAACCATTTGCATGCTGAGTTTGGGATTTGGGAGTCATCACACGCGCCCGGTCAGTCTAGTGAGGATGAGAAAAACGCCCACCGCGCCGATGATAGATATTGAGAGAGTTTGAGAAATGCGCAAAGTGTAGTGACTCACGGTGATTGAGAGGCATAATCCCAACTGAAATAGTGCAATGGCTCCAGCCCAATATCATAGACACAGACATGTACAAAGACATAGACATAGGCATAGACATAGATATAGACATAGATATAGACAAACATAGATGTGGGGGGGGGGGAGAGAGAGAGAGAGAGAGCGAGAAATGGAGGGAGGCGGGTACAAGTCGAGTCCTGTAAAGACATAGACATGTACATGGACATGGATTTAGACACACACACACACACATATACATATACATATACACACACATATATACACATACATATATGTATGTATATATGTTTGTATATGTGTGTGTATATACATATGTATAGATAGATAGAGAGGGAAAGAGGGGTGGGTACAAGTCGAGTCCTA
This sequence comes from Tetraselmis striata, assembly GCA_006384855.1. Taxonomy (NCBI): domain Eukaryota; kingdom Viridiplantae; phylum Chlorophyta; class Chlorodendrophyceae; order Chlorodendrales; family Chlorodendraceae; genus Tetraselmis; species Tetraselmis striata. The sequence goes on from VCJN01001372.1 coordinate 102,324, forward strand.
CTTGAGCATGCGGTGAATATTGCGAGTATCCACAAAACGATGGCAGTCTAGCACCTACACGCAGGACATCACCGCAAAGCATCCCCTTCTCTTCTCTGCTCACGCGTGCTATTGTTCCCGGCTGAAGAGCGCCGCATTGATCAGGGCAACAGGGCTGTGCTCCTTGGGAGCGGCAAGCGCACCGACAAGCATCATGACGCACACCGCCAGGCGGCTTGTGGCTGACATGGGCACGATGTCGCCAAAGCCTACAAAACGCCGTGAAGCGGCAATGTTGCGGTGAGCGGCTGTGGGGGTTTGCCAATTCGCGGCGCACATGCGGCAGCGGGCACAGGCGGCGCGTACCGACTGTCGTGAAGGTCGTGACGATGAAGTATAGGGCGTCGTGCCAGGGAATCTGCAGTTCAGCATGGTGGGACACGTTGGGCGCAGTGCATGTCGCTGCGGCTGTGGCCTTTCGTGCGGGTCGCGCAAGGGCAGCATGCAAGGAGGGTGCAGGCCGCGGGCCGGGGGAGGAGGGCAGGAGGCACCTGCTCGATGAACTGGATGACGGAGGTGCAGGTGAAGAGCAGCACCAGGACGGACGCCAGGATCTGGAACAGCACAAAGTTGAAGCCGGGCAGGAAGCGCTGCGTGGCCGCCATGGCCACGTCCTGCGGGCCGGAGGCAGAGGACTGCGGCGCGGACACCAGCCCCATGCGGAGCACGGCAAAGCTCCTGCGGCCAGGGAGGGGACATGGAGGACAGCGGCGCGTCGCTCAGTCCAGCTGGGTGGGACAGCTTGCAAGTCACGTGCCATGCGTGGAGGCATGCGGGTTTGTTCTCCCCTGGCACCGTTCACTGTGTTCACACTCCACACCATTTGTTGTGATCATGCACGGTGGGACAAGGCGCGACAGAGATAATCAGCAGCAGTAGAGTAGGCGCGCTACGCTAGGGATGGGGCTTGGCCAGTACGCCATCATGGCCCAAGCAACCGGGCAACTGCAGCGTTGGGCGTATCAGTTAAGGGGGGCGTTCTCAGCCTGTTCACACAATCGGTATTCCCTTGGGGATGAGAGAGGACCGGGGGGGGGGGGGGGGGGGGGGGGTTGTGAAGGGTTGGGGTAGGGAAAGCGAAGCGAAGCGCGGTAGGGCGGGGCGCTCACCTGAACACCCGCACCCAGCGGAAGTCAGGGATGAAGCCCGGCTGGATGCCCTCGATCGCGTACTCCACCATCGTGGGCGCCCACGTCAGCGGGTCCAGCAGCATGCCGGGCGACAGCAGCTTGCGCCACCAGTTGGCCGCCAGCTGCGCCGAGGCAGGGGGCAGCCAGGCCTCAGCGCCTGAGGTGTCCGAGCAGGTACCCCCAGCCCTCGCACCGCATTGAGTGGGAAGCTGCGCAGGGGATGGGGGGGTACCAGCAGCCTGCCGACAAACGACGCCGCAAACACCAGGCAGCAGCCCACCTCCAGGCTTTGCAGCTGCAAGAGGGCCGCCGGGCAGGACTGTCAGGCAGCTGACAGTGGCAGCGCTAAGATGGAGGTAATGCGAGGTGTACATCTGTGGGTGTGTGAGGGTGGTTGGGGGGGGGGGGGGGGGGGGGGGGGGGGGATTAAGAGGGCCCACCCAGAGGCTGGGCACGGCCTGGTTGTAGGTGCTCCACACGTAGAGCACGAGCGACAGCAGGTTGGCCACCACCTGCAGCCAGATCCACACGGACCGCGCGCGGTTGTTCTGCGCCATGCTGGACAGCAGCGCGCGGAAGAGCTCCACGTCGCTGTGCCGCGGCAGCTCCTCCTGCGAGCCCATCGGCGGCGGCGGCGGCGGCGCGAACTCGTCGATGCTGCGCGCCAGCTGGCTCTGCATCAGCCCGTCTGGCGCGGCGCGGCCGCCCTGCACGCGCCGCGGCCGTTCCCCCTCCGCCTCCTCCCATGAGTCCCAGCTGCCGGCGCGCCAGAGGGCGGGCAGCGAGCTGTCTGCGCGGGTAGACGAACTGCCACCTGCCCCCCGCGCCGGGATGGGGAACGGAGCCCATCAATCAGCCAGTCAGTATTGTTCCAGACCGACACATGGGCGGCAGAACACACGACTCACACAGCAGGGGCATTTGATAGAGTTGAATGGCCATTTAAGTGTCCGCAGCATAGTCTCCCAACATGCCACTATCTTCCTTGTGCTGTCCGGGATGCGCCTAAAGGATGTTTGCCCTGAGTCATCGCCAACAGGATAGTTATCCTGGGCGGATACCTCGCGGCAGTTGCCGCCGCTGCTGCCCCAGCCCGCCAGCGACTACCAAACAAGCTTAAGCTGCGTCCAACTGGGGAATATGCCACGCTTTTTACAGTGGCCCGTTGGGAGAGCAGCGGCTTCGCCCCGGTACTTAGCATTCGCTGGCGTATATATGCTATTTTTACATTCGTCAAGCAGCAAGGGCAGGTACTGACCGCCCAGCGCCCGCCAGCCCTCACGGCGGGCCTCCAGACGCTGGCCGGCAGACCAGCGTCGATCGCTTGCCCGATACAGCGATCTGCCAGCCGATACGGTTCCCGATGGTGCCCGCTGCGGCGGCGGACTGGCGACGCGGCGGCCGAGCGACAAACGGCGAGGGGCGCTCGCGGTGCCGCCGGCTGCCGCCGCTGCCATCGCCGCGAGGGACCTCGACGAGCCTCAAAGTACGGGTAATGGACCCTATGCAGTAGAATAGATGGCTGTTGTTGCTGTCTAACCCCGGGTTCGTTCGCATTGGCTTTGTGCTTCGTGCCTTTCTGGTGCTGTCCTGAGTAGAGAGCATCGTCAGCCCGTAAGTAGCCCAGGTATCCCTGATCGATGCGCGGTCGTTCATCGTCGACGAGTCGTCGGCGCGCTGTCATCCCTAACCTGCTCTGGCGGCATACCTGTAATCCTGTACCAGTATTCCAGCCAGGTAAAGGGTATCTCCTTTAATAGTAATCCTTACGGGTAATCTGGCGGTACCTGTCGTGGCTTCGTTGGCGGTCGTAGCTTCGTTGCGTTCGCGACCCGCACCTACGCCGCGCGCGCCGCGCGCAGAATCGTCAACTTTATTTTTTAGGGCTTTAAAATAAACCGATCCTCGTAAAAATTAGAATATCCTCCGCGTACATCCAGCTTACCGCGTTCATCCAGCTTGCCGCAGACCCAAGCAGTCATCCAGCAAATAATAAATCACGCACGTTCGTATTCCCCCTCTTTTATACACCGCACCGAATAATCCCACTCGGTAAAGGTAGCGATGGGCCCTGCGTTCTGACAGCATGATTATGTAATGTATGTATCGGCAGCTTATTATTACTCCAGCATCCAGACAGCATCAGGACGGGTTTGTACTGTTTTTGCTGATTCAGCTGGTACTTACTTCTGCGCGCGTGTATTGCAGTGTTGTAACAGTTACGGACTTGCAGCTTTGGCGATGTGGGGCCAGCACTTTCGGCCGCGACCCAATATGGGATCATGACTTCAAGAAATAAAAAAACGCAAGAAACGCAAGAAATCGCGGCAGTGCCACTACGGTTACCGTCAAGTGCCGCCAATGGTTGATCATGAACCAGTAGCAGTATACGCACTACATGATGCGCGCTGGTATATAGCCCAGGGAATACTCCATAGTTGTTCCACATGCCACCGTTTTTCGTGCACTGCTAGTGTAATGGTAAAGGCTATATGAGCATCTCATCTACTTAATATTATATTCTGCTCGCATTGTGCTTGCCTGGTCTGCTGATATTCGCCAATCGCTTTCGATGGCGCAAGGCAAGTGCGCCACTGACTGTCATCATCGATTATTTCACTAGCGCAATAAGTCTGCGTTCAATGCCAGAGCGCAGGCGCGATGCCTGTCTGCATGCTTTCACCACCCAAACTGCTACCGTGGGCCAAACGCACGTTGGTTGCCTTGCCACACCCACAATAGCAGTTTGATGTTTACCCCCTTGCTGCTTGACTCACACCCCCGGTACTCTGCACATGTGTACGCGGCTCATCACATATGTAAAGCACTGCTCGAGAAATCACATGGTGACTATTGCAGTGCCTACTTAGTAGGCTTGTGATTGTCCCGGCCCCTACAGCACATTTGCCATGCAAGTGCGACATGTCCACACACCCCAGCATACAGGTTGTTGGCTTGCAGTTATGACCACAGCTGAAACCCAATGCGCCTGTCGTCGCAATGCGTTCGACACGGTGCAGTCTGCAAGCATGTGTCATCATATTACTGCATTGGGTCGCTTGATCAGCAGTTACTACAGTCCCTGTCAAAATAATCAAAGCACGGCTGACAGCTGAGCTGTTGGAGGGTGAAACAAGGCCTACAGAAATGACCAAATGAAGTCTTGCCACTACCACTTTCATTTACTCGTTCTCCTCCTCCGCGGTGCGGGGTTTCCCATCTTTGTAGTTTATACAGAGTAGTGCATGGCAGCTTAATTGAAATGCATGCACCGCACTAGGCCCTTATAGCAGCTTTTGGGAGGTGTACCAGGATGAAAACAGAACACTGTGTTGCATGCGGTGAGTCTGTCAATCTTAAAAGACAGGCCATTCCAAGATCATATGACATCCGTCTATTACTTCTGTAGCATACTAATTGAAACAAGTCTAAATTATGACCGCGGTTCCTGCCACAGGCACTGATGATGTACTGCGCGAGAATTATTGTGATACAGCATGTTCCCTAATGAACCAAAACCTAAGAGCATATACTGCAATGCTCACTTTTAACATGTGTGCTTGGCTAGCTGGCTGGGCAAGCTGGCTTCATGCCAGTTAAGACGGTGCAGCGTTTGTGGCATGACCTCTCAAAGTGGCATCGGATGCGCACCACCTTCCGCCTTTCCCCTAACAGGAGGGCTGCGCTGCCAAGCTGGGCCTCACTGATAGTTCTCCATGCTCATGTCTGCAAACTTCTCCGGCAGGTCCTCTCCGCTGCTGTACCACTTGAAGAAGTCGCGGAAGTTGACGGGCTTAACGACTTTCGTATCGGGGAAAAGCTCGTCCAGGTGCTGGTCAACGTCGTCGTCAGTCATGCCGATGATGTACATGCCATCGACAAACTGCTGCGGCGTGAGCCACCCGTTGGCGCTCCAATTGTACTGGTCAAAGAGCTCCTTTGCCTCCTCCACCTTGCCATCCAGCTGTGGCGCCCTGTCACGCGGTTGGCTGAGCGCGATGAGCTCCTTGATGTCCTCCTTCGTCGCGCCAGGATACATGACGCGTAGCAGGGCCGGAAAGTCTAGCAGCTCCTCGTCGCCCTCCTCAAGGTCCTTGTTGTTCTCGCACTTGGCGGCGCAGGCCTTGTAGATGCTGCGAGCAAACTGCACCAGGTCCGGCGCGTTTTTGCGCAGGTACATCTCAAACTCCTGCCGACGGACCTTGCCGTCTGCGCGGATACTGATGCCAGAGAACACAGCCAGCAGCGCCTTCAGCGACTTTCGGCGAATGAGCTTGGCTTTGAACGCGTCGTGGTTGGCGCGCTGGTTGAGACCCGAGTGCCCCACCACGAAGTGGGTGTTCTTTGGCCCCTTCTTGGTGATCACGCTGCGCTCCGACTGCTTGCCCATCGGCCTGCCCACGCCTGCTGCCGCAGGTGTCACGTTACTGAGCCTGCGTGTCAGACCGGTGCTGGCCACCTCAGGCGATGGTGTCCCCTTCGGCGAGCCCCTCGTGCCGTTCATTGCAGACGGCGAGAACCTCGATTCCGAGTCGGAGCCGCTTTCAACGGCGCAACTGACGCTCAGCTGCACGCTGCGGCGCAGGTCCTTCGCGCTGCCACTCTCCTTGCTGCCTGACGGCACGCCTGTGCCGCGTAGCGTGCGCTCAGATTTGGTGCCACGCGCGCCGTTGGGCAAGAAGGTCGGCGCCCTGGGCCGTTCACTGGCGCCCTCGAGCTTGGGGCTGCCTATGTGGCGCTCGCCGCTGACCTCCTCAATGTAGCGCCCAAAGTTCTCGCGCCACTCATCCGCTGTGACGCTACCGGTGTCTCTCAAATCCAGCGTTTCGAACAGTTGCCGCACTTTGCTCTGGGGAACTCCCACCTATGGGCACGACCGAGCGAAGTAATCAGAGGTCGTCGGATTGTCAGCGACAACATCGCACGCTGTGTGTCGCCCTGTTGGTACTCGCTACAAGCTGTATACGCGGCTACAGGCTGGTAGTGAGCGTACATATGTCGGCGGCCCATTATTATTACGATAGGGGCAATGATATTAATTTCATACGTGGCCGTAAGGGTAGAACTGTACGAGTATGAGTTATTTACAATAATGTAACAGCGACGCGGTATGCGCGAATTCATCCGCTACTTTTCGCACTCGTATCATAGAGATATTGACATACAGGGCCACGAAATCTTCCTATAATCCTATCTCTATAAATAAAGCAAGCTAGCGCGAGGTGGTAGTGCCGTTGTGCTGACGATGCCCCGATGAATATTATTTTAATGAAGATATAAGAGTGCGGGCTTTGTCCGTACGGCATGTACGGGGAGCAGCGAGCGCAGGGGAGAGCTGCTGCCGCCTCAAGGGGCGGGGGGTTTGGCGGGAGCCAGCGGCTTGTCTTGGGGATATTTTAAGTCCCAAGAGAAAGGAGGGTGGCGTGCTTGGGGTTGAGGGTCGGTTGAGGGTCAGGGGAAGGGCGGCCGCTGACCTCGCCGTGAACGAGCGCGTCGTACAGCTTTTGCTTGTTTGCGACGCCTTTCCGGTCCTTATCCACAAGCTCGAACACCTCCGTTGCCAAATCATGTTTGCAGTCCTTCGTGAGCTGCCTCAGCTCAGCCGGGCCGCTGCTTGCAAGCACACCTTGGGTGGAAGCTCTGCGGTTGGCCAGATCTGCGGGCATCTTGTTCACCCGGTTGCCAGATGCAGGTGAAGCGGTGTCGCTGGAAAGATCGTGTGGCCAGTTCCGTAAGTCGGCCGCGGGGTGGGCGGTTTCTAAGGCAAACCTAAACCCGTGCAGAGGCTGGTCTGCAGGCCTGCGTGCGTTGTTCACGTTCCAGGTATGCTTATGGTGGCGGATTCTGTGCTATACTACCGGCTCAGGCTTGGGAGATTCCTGGACGCACTGCGTAACACCTAACCAGCAGGCGACGCCAGGGGGCGATATGTCCGAGGGCGATAATTGTCGATGGAGGCTTGACAGAGGCATGCCGTAAGTTGAGGCATCTCATATTATTTATCATTTCGTGTGGAAGACCTCGCTACCTACGGTACTCTTCGCTTCGTCCGGCGCAGCACTACCGGTACATAGCAACTTCATGTAATCCTGACTCCTCGTCGGTCGCATGGTCGCTTTCGGGCGGCGGCGCTGCTACCGTACTACTACTGCATCAGCATCGCCTCTGAAGCTAATGCCTAAAGTATTACGGGTGTAGCTACAATGACGTGCTTGATGTAAACCTGACGACCAATCACCGGTCAGGATCCGCCTCGCGGAACAGCGGAACATCGTATCGCGAGTCCGTCGGCGGGTTGGCCGGGTGGGTCGCGTCAGCGCCGGCATAGTCGAGACTGGTGGTATCGGGAAAAAGGATCAGTATGAATGCAGAGCGTTTAGCGCTATTAAAAGGCAAAAAAGTAAGCATTACATGTGCGTCGACGACTGGTATTGTTTTATTTAGAAATAGGACTACGTGTACAGGTACCGCCACGCGACAGCGCACCCTCCCCGACTCCCCCATCCTTGCCGCCCGTACTGGTAAAGTATTTCACCCGACCCTAGACCGTTTAGTAACCGTGAAGACCACGCATAACCAAAGGTATATTTCGCCGACTTCGGAGCTGTAGTAGCAGTAGTGACGGTGAAGAAATGATGTTTTTGCAAGGGGCGGCACTGTCGCGAGCATCGCCCGCGCTCCTAGGCGGCGTCACAATCCCAGATCAATCACGAGGTGAGCGAGTTTGTGAGTCGGTGTGGGTGTCTGTCTGTCTGTCTGTCTGTATGTCGCCGAATTTCGGAATGGTTTCGCATAGATTAATAGATAGATGAACAATGGGTCCGTAGTAGCTTCCGTGATAATTCCGCGCATGCCAAAATAGCTGTCGCGCTTACCTGTTAGTATGATCTAAACGTGTTTATGGAGTTTCCTGACGGATTAAAACTGTCCTAGCGCGACCCGTACGGTGTGTAGTGGTTTCAAGCGGTTAAGTAACTGCTACCATCGGGTTTGGGTACAGGCTGCCCCATCGCCCGTGAGTCTTGCGCTCCCGGCCGGGGAGCTACTTAGGACGGCCACCAGTAGCTCGTCTTCCATCTTCCAGCTCGATGCCTTCGGCAGCGGCTACTTCGCGACCGTACTTGTGCGCGCGAGGGTCATTGAGGCTGAACAAGTCCGCACCGAGGTTCATCCACCCGGTTGTGAGTCGTCGTGCCGCGCATCACCTGCGTTACAACACCAGCAGGCAGCGACAGACAACCCCTCGGTAGTGTGGTTTTCCCTACTCGTGCGCCCGAGGTCGTTTTCCGATTTTTGCCTTGGCTTTGCGGCTGGGGCGTTTTCGGGTAGCGATGCGCACGGCAAGGAATCGGAGATGGATGGGGGGTCCCCGTTGGGGGGGGGGGGGGGGGGGGTAAACCTCAACACCCGAAGTCGAGTCGCAATACAGGCCTTCGGGGCTCTCGCAGTGGAGCGCCCTCTCGCAGTAGTCAACTCTTGAGGTTTAGGTGAGGTGGACGCACTCGGCACCATGGCCGCTGGTCCTCAGGGTTGTCAACGACGACAACTACGCCCACCGCAACAAATCGGCGCGGACGGAGGAGGACGTCTGGGTCGTTGGGGCGGGCACTTGTTGTCCCGCAAGACACACCCTTGTTAGCAAAATCAGACTCGAATGCATGATTTAAACATGTTGCTTACTACATGTACGGGTACCAATACCGGTCGCCTGCCGCCCGGCCGCCGCCGGTTAGACCGGTCGTCGCCGTTCGTCATGTCTACTGGGCGGGCATGGCGCGAAGCGCCGAGCCCGCCGCGTGGAGCGGACCCGGACGCCGGACGCCGTCGTTCGTCCGTCGCCGGACGCCGGACGACCGTCGCCCATCCGCCTTGCCGCCCGTCCGTCGACGGGCGCCGGGTCCCGGGTCGGCGGGTCGGCGGACGCATGGATGTACAGTGTAGCTACTACTATGGTTGATCCTTATTGCGGCTCTCTGGATTCCACACTCCTACAACGGGTCTAATTCGTAATTTAACTAATTATTCAACGCCTACCGACAGCTGTTGCGACAGTTGAACCAGCTGGAGAAGCGTTGCCCTGCAACAACCGCAAGAGCAACGGAAGAGCAAGATCAAGCGACACTAGGTCGGGGTGTAGTGGCCTAGTGGGGCGCGAGGGTCGCTCGTAGGAACCTCGGCTATCCCACTACAAATAGTTAGGAGGTATGCAAGAATGCAAGATCCGCCTACTTAATAGTTCTAGCTTTTTATCGCTGAGATGTCGACAAGACTCCCGTCTCGCCTCATCTACCCGTTGTGGCACCCATCACCCCTGCCCGACCATATCATGGCACCCGGCCCGAGTCGCTCGATATGGGATGAGGGGGGGCGCTCACCTCGGAATCCTATATAGCCGCGCTAGTGGCCAAGATGCGCAATGTGAAAATGGACGGACACTCCGCGATTCCTCGATTGGCGGCGCTGTTTGCTAAGCGTTGCCATCTTGACATCTTCGTGGGCATCAAGGACGACGTACTATGTTGGCTTGCCACCTCGCTGGCCGAGAGCAATTGATAGCGCTGAACTCCGCTGGCCATGCCCGTTACGCGGCAATGTATGACAGCTTTTGGGTGTGTATTTCGTCAACGACATGTCGCCGACTCTGTGCGGCCCACATACCGTGGTAGGTAGGATGGCATGCGTTGATGCACTCCCTCTCACTTTCGTCTCGCCTGCGCCCGCTCTTGCTTCCATCACCCCTGCCCGTTGGCACCATGGCTCATCGTAGCGCGAGTCGCTCTACATACATGCGTTCCCGACCGGCCGTTACCGGGCGCGTCGTCATCGTATACCTGATATACTAGTGTAGCGACTAAGTACTTCACCCCGTCGAATTTCGTCAAAAGTTAAAAAAAGCGGCACGGTGAAGCGCGCGCTATAGCCCACTCAGGTAAACTCTTCCGGGGTGCCGTTTTCAGATCTTTCGCTCCGTTTTCCACGGTCCTCCCACTTTCGTCGCAAGATGAACTGCACAATATAGTGTTATTACGTAGCGCAAAATGGGAGGGGGTTCCGGTGCCGATCTTGCCCGGCACAAAGTTGTTCCCATGTAATTTGACGGCGTCTAGGACCGTGACCACGCCGGATGTTCAATTTTCGGTTTTAGTTTTGATATAGTAGTATATTGCACCAAGTACCAAACCGGCTTTGCTGCCGCGTGTACGAGGTAAATTTGATATCGGCATTTTAGGAACGCGGTGCGGGGCTGAGGGGAACGCTCATCTTGGAACCCCAGCGGAAATGGAGGCTGAGATGCGCATTGTGGTAGTGGACGGGCACACCTACCGCGATTGATTTGCTGCGCCGCCTACAAAGCGTTGCATAAGTAGCCCACAAGCCACCGTTCACGCCTCAATAAGCCACGGGAGGCGTTTCGATCGCCGCAGATTGACATCGACCGACACTACCACCTAGGCACCAACTGCCGAGCCAAACCCCTTCGTCAGTGTACCGCAGCGCGACCAAGCACTACTAGTATCGGTGGTATATGCCAGCCAACGGTGAGCGGCCATAATAACCTCGTACCGGTGGTACACAATGGCACTACGCCTACACGATGCGTACGCCTACACGAACGACTGGTGATTGATTGACAGATGGTCATCGCGCTCGCCGCCGCCGTGATAATATATAGTGGCGCCCCGCCGTGATGCGCGGCGCGTACATGCCGCAGGTCTGCGAGTCGCTAGGGCTTGTCGTTTCGATCCCGCAACGTGCCGGGCATACGCACTACCCGCGGGTCCCTGCGTGTGCGGGAGGAAGGGAAGGGGGGGGGGGGGGTGCTCGTACCGTCACCTAGACTAGCTTACCGGCGGCGGGTCGCGCTGATGCTTGATGACGCCTCGATGAGCAACGCAATTGCATACATGCACCGGTACGCGCCGGCACAACGGGTGTTAGCCCGGACACCGCTGTCTGAGGCGTAACCTTGATCGTCCGTGAGCAGCAGCCGAGGTGATCTCGTACTTCCCGTCGCCTGACACACGATCGCGATGAATATATAGTGCATGTGCGCCCGGACGGTTAAACGCCGGCAGATGGTCCCCCTCCGAATAAAACCTCGTTGTATGCGGCGCGTACACGTGGGCATGCACTTCAGAACATCCGAGCGAGGCGCTAGTTCTCGTTGCGCTCCGGCAATATATCGGTCATGCGCACCGGTGGAGATCGGCACTACGGTGGTCGGAAAAGTACGTCGACCTAGCTTACCGGCAGCGGAATATCACGCTGCCGACGATGCCGCAATTCGCGCAACTGCGTACACACCGGCGTACACGTAGCTGGGCCAACGGGTGTTAATACAGGCGCCGTTTTTTACGGCGTATCCTAAATCTCTTAGGAGCAGCCGCGGTGGCGATTAACTTCTTACCGTCGCGCCATGCACGATCACGATGCGTATCTGCACGCTCACACGGACGATGGTGTCCCCTTTCGTGTGTAGCACGAGCAGACATACAAGCAGCCGTAACAACCGAGCCCACTATCTTCCTGTTTCGCTTTGTTCCATATAGCGCCCCCCTCTTTACTTCGTTTTCTACGCTTTCACACAGCCTCAATGCTGATTTCGAGACTTTTGGCACGACCAAGTAAACAGTCCGCGTGACTTTTTCTTGGCAAAACATACTCATATTGAAATGTTCTAAACTGGTTTATGTGGTTTCTCTCCCTGTACGGGATACCCTTGGCGCGGCGCCCGTAGCGTGCGTATGCGCGCGCATGTTTACGGGGGGCGGTCAGAGTCACCACCACCTGCCTTCACGGCTGCCGACCGCATTCGGCCGGTCCACTCTCCTTTGCTGTGGCACGCTCCATCGAGCGCACCACAGCAATAAAGTCACGCCATTTTTTGCCACGCAGGGTGCCAGTTTTCCGCCATCATACCATGTACGGTGAGCGTAGCATCCCCCCCCCCCCCCTTGAGTAAAACCCGTTGGGGTTTGTGTGGTTAATGGACGCGCGCCGCTTATTGCGCTTATTGCGCTGTTAATTGCGCAAAATCGGTGCCCCGTTGTTCTTAGTTCCTAAGCGCATGGAACAAACAAGTGGAGGCCCGTCATTGACCTCCGCCCCACGCTGAGCCACTATTGCGAGACGCACGATCTTTCGTTCGAGACGCTTTCGCATTTGCGTAATTTGGCGCGCCCTAGGGATTACATGTCGCATATTAACATGCAAGATGGGGTTTACGCGGTTGGAATCGCCCTCGAGGACATGGACTCGTTCACTATAGTCGACGACCGCAACACTTTGTACCGACTGGCCGGCCTTTCTATGGGCTGGTCTTTGTCCCCTTACTACTACTTTTATCAGTTCACCGCCGTCCTCACTAGGGCATTGCGTCGTAACCCGACTGAAGCAAACGGCACACCATTCCTCCGACCGGCGCTGATTTAGCCTGCGCATGTTGCCTCTTACGGACGATTTCTTGTTTCTAGCTCGGATTCAGGTTGAGCCCATCTGGCAACGCGACTACATCGAAAGCCACCTCTCGGGATTTGGCATGCTGCGCAACCCCAGCGAGGGCGCCTGGGAGCCCACTACCCAGAAGCTCGTGCACTATGCATGGGGTTGATAATTGACACGTCGGGGTTGCCTACTCTTTACGCGCCCGCTGAGAAACCCGCCGTCAATGCTCGCACTGCAAAACGCTTGATCTTGCGAGCGAAACGCGACCGTCGGTGGCTGCTTGCTCGCGAGTTGGCCGCCCTCGCGAGCAAGTGCCGGTTTCTCTACTTGGCCATCGCACATGCCCGTTTCTACCTCAATGAGCTGCATGATGTGCTCAAGATTCGCGACTCTTGGTCCGGCCGCATCAGACTCACCCGCAAGCTCAAACGTGACCTGCAATAGTGGATGGGCGTGCCCACCCAACACAACGGCCGCCCCATTGACTTCCCTGTCAAAACCGTTTACTTGCACATACGTCGAAAGTTCGTCGTACGGCTGGGGTGCCGTTCCGAACGAACACCATGAGGCTCGGGGTTTCTGGAACGACGATGACCGCTCTGCGGACATTACCATGAATTCATAGCTAAAAGCCGTCCTTTTGGCTATTGAGTCCTTCCTCCCCATGCTCCGCAAGCGTCACATCCGCTTGCACGAGGATAACCAAGCGGTTGTCGGCGTCCTCACCAACCTCACCTCTCGCTCCCCGCGCCTCGTGGTTGAGCTACGCAAAACGTGGTACATCACGGACACGCACGCACGGTATTATTCTTTCCGTACGCTACATACGTTCCACGGCGAATATCTAGGCTGACCGCCTTAGTCGCGAGATATTGACTGCGACGACTTGCCGCTAAACCCGCGTCGATTCGCCTCGCTCGCTGCGAACTGGGGCGCCTGCACCATCGACTACCGCTTCGCGGCGTCCGAAAACGCCCTCATGCCCCGCTACAACGCCCGATGGTGTGACCCGCGGTGCGAGGCCGTCGACGGCTTGCGCCTCTCCGAGGATGCAATCATGCCGTTGCGAACGTAACTACTGTAACCCCCCCCCCCCCCCCCCCCCCCGCCCCCCCTCCGGTGGAACCTCATTCGCAATTATTCTTCGGCAAATCATACGTTCCTTGTGAAATGCTATATTTTCCTTTTTAAATATGTTAAATACTGCATATGCATATGTACCAGGTATATCATGGATTAAAAAAATGATTTATATCATCGTTTATATTGGACGGATTCAATATTTTTCCGGGTAATTACTGGCATAGAAACTGCCGGTCGGTGCTGAGATAGTTTCCTCGTTATAAAAAATAATTCGAGGTGATAGTGTTTCTTGATACTGTACAGGTGATTGACGCGTATTCACGTATTTACCTGGCAGTCACTGATTTATATCGAAGGGACTACAGGTAGCAAGGAACGTCGTAGTCCGCCGCAAAGCATTCCGGAACAGCAAGGTTCAAGCTGTCACGGAGTTCTCCATTTCTCCAATGTCAGCAGGGCAACGACCACTCCTCTCCACACATGATCAAGACTGCCTCATGAAGATTGGCCCTATCAGACCGTCCTGAACATATACCGTCAATACGGCCTTAAAAAATGCGGCGTGTATACCACTCATAATCCTGAGTATCCAGCATTTTGGGGATTAGTTCGGTATGTCTTCTTGGTTGGGTAATTACCCGTACATCCTGTGTGCCTGTTGACACGGTAGGTGTTGTGTGGGACGGCTTCTGCATATTACCGTAGCCAACCATTCCTGGTACGTCGTGCCAGGTAATCCATGCCAGATCATGCACTGCAGTAGGCATGCGGCAGCCCGAGCCGATGAAAGTGCTGGGGAAATGCGGGATGGAGAAATGTCGTTTTTAATGTATGTACAGCGCCCAGATATTATTATGAACACTCTAGAATCAAAGCACTCTCCCCAGAGAAGGCAACGGAACGCCCATTGTCATTGCTACGCCAGCGGGCGGCAGCCTCACTGGGCCAAGTGTGGCCGCTGAACAGACCAGAAGGCGCCTATTTCCAGAAGGACACATGTCCCACAGCGTCATACACTGCGCTCCGCTTTGCTGTCGGCAACCAGGAAGGCTCTCGCCAGCGCAGCGTCCTGCTGCCTTTCGAGCCCCGCAGCCGGGCTCCGCGCCCATGTGTAGAAGGACCCCCCTCCCGCCAGCAGGAATATACCCACCAGCATCAGCATGGCAACCCAGGACCAGTCGTCTGCGGGGTGCCGCCGCGGGCGGGGATGAGCGTTGGGGCTTCCCCTCCGGTGCATGCTGACCGCCACCTTCACCCCGGTCTCCACGCCCCCCTGCTCCATGGCCTCCTTGCCCACATAGTCCCACACAAAGAGGTGCTGCCGCGCCTGCCCCGCAACAGTGTTCTGAATCTGCGCAGAGCCAGTGCCGGGGAACGTGTCAGCCAGTGCTCAGCGAAAGTGCCGCCTTCAATAGTCTCCCTAGCAGCCCAACTGCAGCCGGTAACCCAAATCTGATCATAATGTAGCACATGCATATGTCATATGTACTGACCCTCGCGTCTGTGCTGACACAGGGATGCCGTGCATGTAAGCTATAGCTACGGCCCGTCCGTGCCCCCCCCCTCCCCCCTTTGGGCATGCAATACCCGTGTTTGGACCTGCAGAAAACACCCATGCAGCCATGTTTCCCAGAATCAGCTGTGGCATAGCCCCCAGCGGCTTCCGAAGCACTGTTTCCCTTGGCACCGCCACCACCGCCCTCTCTCTCTCTCTCTCTCTCTCTCTCCACTTGTGGGGTCTGCATAGCACACTGCTGCGATGAATGGCAGGGCTCATGGTCTCGCTGGGCTGCCCCCCTGCTGCAGACCCACCTTGATCAGCCTGTAGCCGTTCTTCTCCATGATGCGCAGGATGTAGGCCTTGGTGAGGAAAAGCTGGTCATGCTTTTGGTACAGCCGGGAACGCACGACGTAGGTGAGCACAAAGCGCGCCGGCGCGTACAGCCTCGACACGGAGGTGAGGAAAAACACCGGGTCGTTGATGTACTCGGCGACGCCCAGTGCCATCACGACGTCGGGCGCTGTCACCTTGGGGTAGAGCCCCCCGTTGATGTCGCAAATGTAGGTGTCCTGGGGATCGGGCGTGCGCGGCACCACGTCGGATGGCAGGTAGGTGCAGTTGGGTGGCAGCAGGTCGCGCACTTGCATCAGCGGCCCGCAGCCCAGGTCGAGCACCGTGGCACCGGGCGACACAAACTGCACCGCCAAGCGCGAGCGCTCGTCCCAGTTTGCGTTGCGATCTGTCCGCCGCTCGCCGGCCTTGTTCAGCCCAAAGGTGTCCAGTTTCCCCCAGTACTCGGCAGAAGCGCGGAAGGCGGTGCCTTGCTTGCGGACCGTGCGGCGCACGCACATGTCGGGGTACTCGTCGGCATAGTCCACCGAGTAGCGCGGCGGCGGCGGCGCTGGGATGAGTAGCTCCTCGGGGATGGCTGCCACCTCGTCCGGCGACAACACCCGGTCCCCCGCCAGAGCCAGGTCGTCTGGCAGCGCCTCGTCCGTCTCGCTGGATCCCTCCCCGCTGGAGCTCTCCTCCAGCCCCCCGCCACCCGGCAGCCTGACAATCGGCATATACCCGACACCTCGGATGACTGGCCACTGGTGCTGCTTGGCCAGCGCGCCGGGCAGCAGCGTCAGCAGCACTGAGGCCGCCAGAAGCACCCAGACATAGGGCGAAGCTGCCCCTTCCTTCATCCCCGCCCGGCGATGGGCCCCCATGACGCCGGACCGACAGGCACTGCACAACAGCCGCGACGTTCCGCCGGGCACCCGCACCGTCGGGACCGCACAACCCGAGCCGCGCGCAGACGGCGGACCGCGCGGGACGCTGCCTCACTGCGTAGTCCTGTTCTGTCTGATTCGGAGGAATCGCCCTTGCCCGTGAGCTGTTGGGGTGACGCGACTGGCCGGCAGCCGTCGCGTACTGGTGCGTCGTCCGGACCCTGGCCTGCGGCAGTCAACGTTGCCGCCCCTCCGCTGCGCTGCCGCCGCTCAGTATTAGTCGTGGGCAGCATCACTCTGCGTGCGGTTTAAAAGGATAATCAGCTATATAACTAACTATTCCGAAAATTTAGCGCTACATAGCGCTATGCCTATTTCAAAGTTGAGTCTGGTTTTGCCAAAAAGGTCGCGCAGGCTGTTTTACACGGTCAAGAGCCGAAAACTGGAAGATGGCAGGCTCAGCTGTTCTGGCTGCTTTTATGTCTACTCGTGCTGCACCCAACAAGGGCGCAACAACAGTTACTAGTTCCCGTACCACTGCGCAGCACTTGTAGCTGAAAAGCGGTTAGGTCAAGGATGGAAACCCCATAAACTAGTTTAGATCATTTCAAAGTTGAGTCTGGTTTTGCCAGTCTTGAGCGAACGGAGAGAGCGGTGGATTGACGGAGAAGGGGTAGCGCCAAGTCATGAAGGAGGCACTGGGAAGGCCACCGCTGCGGAGTCCTGTTGGACTTGGAAGTGGCGGAGAGGGGCGATGTGTCCAAAGAAGAACCACGCACGCGCCAGGAGAAGGAAGAACGTTGGGGTCGATGTAGTCCAGAACGACATCAGAGTTAGTGGCCCAACCGCCCTGGTAGCGGATGTGGGACAGTGGCGCTCCAATGGCGTTTGCTGCAGAGGCTGCGCCCTTGCGTAGACTGTGTGAAGTCCAGGAAGTGCCAGCAGGGGGGGCAGCGTTGACTAGGTTGACTGCTGTAGACAACCAGTCTGACATCGTAGTAGCAGTCCAAGGTTTCGACTGCTCAGCCACATTGACAGCCCAGAAGTTGGAGGTAGCCAAGCCAACAGTAACCAGGGGGACAGACTGGACGCTGTCGATGAAGTAGCGCAAGAGACGTGCCACTCGAGGGTGCTCGGACACTGGAAGGAGAAGTACGCGCAGGTCGTCAGGTCCCCGCCGGCCGGCGCGACCCTTCTCGCGGTAGATCTGCAAGGTGATGTTGTAGGTGTCGACATGCACATCTTGCACTCGACAGGAGACGCCAGTAAGGCCCCTGGCAAAGAACAGGAAGTTGACAACCGAGGCCAAGAGGGCTCGGTAGTCGAGGTGGGACTCTGGGTAAGGAGCAGACACAATTAGCTCGGCCTTTGAGACGAAGCGGTAAGCTACATCCGCAGGCAGAGGGACACGCAAAGGGGCAGCGTCCAGTCGACGCTGACGTAACATTAACCCACGTCTTGCCGAAGTGAGGTGTAGGCTGTCCTTGGCGATCGGGACGAGGTTGTGCAGCTCGAAGAAGGTGTTGATGGCAGACAGATAGGGCTGCAGCGACTTAGCTGCGATATGCCCTCGCTCCCCGATCCAGGCAACGTACCGAACAACAGTAGCAGTAGTCGCCTCTAGCGGGCTGATGTTCTCGGAGTCGTGGCAGAACTCAGCGAACTGAGCCAACCTGCCGGCGTAGCTCTTGAGGGTCTGAGCGCTGAGGGAGCTGGAGAGCAGGTCGAGCGTCCGCTGGCCTAGCTCGTCTGAGCCGAACGCGTCCTGTAGTCGGGATCGCAGTGACGCAGCCCACGGAGCGATAGCTGCGGGCTCGTCGATTACGTAAGTGCGTCGTTTTACTGACAGAGTGCCACCGGGACGGCTACTGTTCGCAAAGTACTCGGCAGCAGCGGTTAGGTTCCCGGCGGTTGGCCGGTAGTTGCTGGACGGGTTTGCAGTAGCTCCAGTACGGGTTTGCGGGGCTAGGTTCAGGTAGGAGGGCCGCCCCGCGCGCCCTTCGCGCTCATAGCGCCTGTCCCGTGCGTAACGTACACGCGCGAAACTTGGTCGTTGCGAACCGGTTGTAACTCGTAGTGTAACAACCGACGAACGCAGAGATGGGGTTGTAAGAAAGGCGGATGGTTGAGCCGCCATGTGCAGGTGTGCGGATGGTTGAGCCGCACTCGGCTGTAGCTGTAAGAAGCGCCGCACCGAGGAAGGTCTAAATGAAGTCTGTAAGGTGGGGGGGTCAGGTCCTGACACAGGGCGCTCATCCCGTCGTTGAGCTGCAAGGGTGCGCCTTGCGGCGGTCACCGAAAGGTGGCCTCGCAAGGCTCCTGCAGCTCCGACGAACGGCGCCCCACACCGTCACTCGTGCTCACCTTCGCGGCCACGTCCACGTCCGCCGCCACGTCCTCGCCCACGCCCGCGACCTGCAGCTGCAGCCGCCACTCGAGAAGTAGCGGTCGCCTTGGCGCTGCTGGCAACGGTCGCCTCGAAAACACGACGCTCGTAGTCCCGCATGAGGTCCCCAAAGATCGCGGAACCCAGGTGCTCCGAAGCAGGCTGAAAATGCTGAGCTCGCAGCACATCCAGAACACCTTGGTCACCGTGCACACGCTTGATCTCATTGAGCTTCCGTAGGAAGGCCAAACGAAACCGAAACGCCTTGTCGATGGCCTCGGCGTGGTTCCGGGCTCTCGCGAGGTAGGGGGTGAAGTCCTGGTTGCTGGAAGGGACGTAGGGCAGTAGCTCGTCGAGCGCCACGAAAAGGGCGGCCATGTGGGCCCCGAAACACGACATCCACAAGTACTCCTCCTGGGCCGGCAGACGCCGGTCATCCTGCTTGAGGTACTCGTTCGTTAGGTCGGTGCTCAAAGGGAAAAGTCCAGGCACTCGGCTGACCGGTCGAACGGCCTCGTAACCAGACTCTGCTCTCTGCAGTAGCTCTGGCACCGCGAGGTAATCATCCTCGGCACTCACGGATTTTGCTCCGACACGGCCGCTCTGGGCTAGCTCTAGCAAGTCGGGGCGCTCTGCGGCTCCCCCGCTGCCTGTCGGCTGTCTCGCGAAGCGCTGCCCTGAGTCGGAGCCATGTGCCCCTTCTCCATCAACAACGCGATCACGAGCCGTCAGTTGTGCCACAGCTGTAGCCAGCTCTCGCAGCAATGAAGACTGGGCCCTCATATCTGCGTTCAGCGACTGCAGCGTCGGCTCAGCGACGGGTTCTTCTCCATCTGACATAGTAACGCACGGACGTACGGACGAGAATATCACACTCGGGTGGCGAGCCGGGTGTGGTCTTGAACAACCTGGGGTGACCTTGCTCGCAACGGGTTACGAGACAGTTTTTACATCGCTGCGTGGAACGCAGCGAAAACTGGAAGATGGCAGGCTCAGCTGTTCTGGCTGCTTTTATGTCTACTCGTGCTGCACCCAACAAGGGCGCAACAACAGTTACTAGTTCCCGTACCACTGCGCAGCACTTGTAGCTGAAAAGCGGTTAGGTCAAGGATGGAAACCCCATAAACTAGTTTAGATCATACCTGTACTCCGGCCCTTGCACCCGCTGTATGTATCCTGCTCGTAGAGATAATCAGCTAGAAAGCCCTTTATTCATATATAAATCACGATTATAATTATTTTTTTCGCCTCCGGGAAGGGACTGGCACCAGTCCTGAGACCCCTGCAGCAATGCAGCGTCTCTACGACGGCCGTTTAGGCAGCGATCGAATTGCGGGAAGCCCTGGGCCTCCGCGGCAGGCGAAGATTATATACAGGTAATCGTTATTTTAAAATGCAATCGATTCTGGTTTTTCCAAAAAGAGTGGGGAAGCTGATTCACACGGAAAAGCGCCATTTTATGGCTTGAAGGGTTCAGCGAAAGCAACGGGGGGGGGGGGGGGTCGGAGGAGGAGCCCGCAGGGCAGAGGCGGAAACGTAAGGGCGCTGCCGAAGGCAGCGAGCTGGAAGATGGCAGACGAGCTGTTGATGGCTGTCCTAAGTAGCCGACCGGGAGCGCAGGGCTCGCGGGCGATGGGGCAGCCCGTACTGAAACCCGATGATACGGGTTATTTAACCGGTTGAAACCACTAACAGACCGTACGGGTCGCACTAGGACAGTTAAATTTGTTAGGAAACCCAATAAACACGTTTAAAACACTTCAACATGCAATCGAGTCTGGTCTTGCCAGTTTACACGCGGTTCGTTTACGACTGCGAGCGAGCGTGGGTAGTCGTCATACATCGGCATGCGTGCCGACCAGACGAAGGCGGAAGACGAAGGCGAAAGATGTCTTGAGTTGCAGAAGGGGTCTCGCGCCGAGAGGATAAGAACCTCAATCGAGGCGCAGGCGCAGAATATACGCGGACGGGAGATGTTGATGCCGGCGCGTCATATATGCCGGACGTGTAGCGCAATTAAGGCGCCGTCTCCCGACGGCGCCCTACATCAACATTTGCCGCGCGCCGTGGTGCACCACGGCGTGCGGCACGAGCCGGAATTGCAGGCCAGTAGAAGGAGGGGTAGAAGCGGCCAAGCTGGCGACGAGTGCCCAACAAAGCAGCGGCACAGGCCGCACCAGTAGGACGAGTACATCTGCGCATTCCAGCGCGCGAGCGCGCGCCTCGTACAACAACCAGGTGAAGTATTGGTACGCTGTACGCGACGCGATGGTAACTCTGAACCTGTATTGGCGATGCAACAATACGGGGGTGGACACGCAACAACGCGCGATGACAGCGGTGTAAGGCAGCTGCCATCACCAGCGGGGGTTGTTATTTCGTCGCCTCGCGTGAAGGTAGGGCGACGGATGAAACGCACAACGCTTATTAGGGGCGCGGGAACGTGGGACCCTGTGTGGTCGTGTCGTACCGACTCTTAGGTGTGTCAGGGTCGGTTGTCGGCTACGTCGCAGAAGACCCGCCGACTCGGTAGGCTGTCGCCGTGGGTCTTTCTTCGCGGAGAGCGGTGAGGCGGCCGCCGCTGCTGATGCACCAGCGACGGGTGCGGACCACCTCACAAGGCGTAGGCTACGGATGACGCCACGAAATGCACAATAAGTCCCCCGGCGGGCACCTCGTAGTGTTGTCACATGTGCGATGTCGTGACGTCGGGAGCGGGTTGGCCGGCGTAGAGGCCCAGTATAATTGTAGCCTATGCCGGCCCGTAGCGATGCCAATGATATCGGGGCTAGGGTGACGACGAGGCGGCCGTTGTTGCTGCACAAGCGACGGTCATCGCCGAGGTTCCAAACCCAGAGTCGGCCAGGGGTAGATTCTGACACCACGAGACGTCAGACACGCCAAGTGGTAGAGCTGCCCCCTCGCGGGTAGCTGCAGGTTGTCGTGGTCCTTGTGAAGACGACGTTGCAATAGGCGGAAGCGTCGGAGACGCGTCGGGACGAGCCGCCCACATAAACGCCTCCCCCTGCGACCACACCAAACGTTGTTGAGGCATGATTAGGGTGAGGGCAACGAGCCCTCTCAAAACACCGGCGCATGAACGGCGCCACCCCCGTAACGTACCAATTGCGCGAGTACTTCCGGAAAACCACAGCGTGTAATAACGACCGTTGATGAAACGACGCCCTGCTGCGAGGACACGCGGATGACCGGGTTGAAGTATATTGCGGGACAACAAATGACCGCCCCGACGACACGGACGTCCCCCTCCGTCCGGCGCGCCGATTTGTTGTGGCAGGCGTAGTTGTCGTCGTTGACCGCTGTGAGGAGCAGCGGCCATATGGTGCCAAGCGCGTCCACCTCATCTAACCCTCAAGAGTTGACTACTGCGAGAGGGTGATCCAGCACTGCGGGAGCCCCGACAACCTGTACTGCGGCTCGACTTCGGGTGTTGAGGTTTAACCCCCCCCCCCCCCCCCCCCCCCCAGCCCCCCCCCCCAACGGGACCCCCCAGCTCCAATTCCTTGCCGTGTGCATCGCTACCCGAAACGTCCCAGCTGCAAAGCCATGGCAAAAACGGAAAACGACATCGGGCGCACGAGTAGTGATTGAAATCCACATTACCGAGGGGTTGTCTATCGCTGCGGCGTGATGTTGTAACGCCTGTGCACGGCACGACGACTCACTACCGGGTGGATGAACCTCGGTACGGACTTGTTCAACCTTACTTTGTGACTCTCACGCGCACAAGTACGCGAAGCCGCTGCCGAAGGCAGCGAGCTGGAAGATGGCCGAGGAGCTGCTGGTGCCTATCCTAAGAAGCTCCTCGGCCGGGAGCGCAGGGCTCGCGGGCGATGGGGCAGCCCGTACTGAAACCGATGGAACCGCTTATTTAACCGGTTGAAACCACCAACAAAACCTCTCGGGTCGCATTAGGACAGGTTGATTTGTTACGAAACCCCGCCATATAAATACGTTTTGAACATATCATGCTGCTGCGCGCCCACGCGTACTACTGTCGACGTACCATCAGATGGCTAATGCACAAGTATTTTGCAGGGCGTGACCAGCACGGCGGATACAAGACGCATACTAAACGGCAGGAATGAAAATATATAGCGCAACACAAGTGAGGGTACAACATACTCATACCCGGCGGGTGCTCGCGCCGCGTCCCCGCGTACTGGTACGGTACTCCTGCCGCGCGCCCGTGACAAAACCGGGCGGTGACCACCCGAACGCCAGCAGCGCCAACCGCAGCACTAATTTTTACATGTACCACTCCGTCGCTGCCACCCATGAGGCCGTGACAGGCTAGAATCTCTCTGATGCGTACCAGCACGCCGGTAGCATCACGAGAAAACACCATTGGCTCCTAAGCTCGTAGCGCCGCTTCCAGCGCTGGCTGTCAGGCTGTCGGCCTCGTGAGTCCGCGCAATATTCAGGCCACATGCCGGGATGCCGCATGCCGCGCAGGCCGATACTAAAATAATAGAGCGGTTGCCGATGTAGTTATAAAGTACTAATACGACGTAGAATCATCGTTGCATCCATCATCAGCCGCTCCTCCTATCGTCTATCCGCGCGCGGCCCGCGGCTGCCCTCAGTCCCTGCCGCCCCAACCGCGGAGAGACGTCCTCGCGCTGCCCCAGGCGACCCATTCCTCCGGAGCCGAGTCTTCTGCACGCTCGGGGAAGATCACTACAGGTGAGCAGCAGCCCAACGGTGGTGTGTGCAAGTGCGCGCTCCGCCGCACCCGCCACATGTACGACAGGGTACGGTACTTCGTACAGCACCGCACGCCCAGCATGTTTATCACCGCATCAGCTGGACTGCGGCCTGGGCAGAGGTGGCGCAGCTAGGCCGCGCGCCGCACTGCATGACGCCTCACTGCGTAGAAGTGATTGCGCTTGCTTCCAGTGCCAGGACGCCTTCTTCCACGCAGGGCATGGAGCTACATGAGCCCCCACCACCAGACAAGGGAAGGGGCGGGGATGACGGAGAATGAACCGCAGCTGTCACAATTTTAATGTTATATATAGGCCACAGTATTTAGTTCCTAGCGCTACGTCCCTCGTCCGGGTTGGATGGCGGGTTACGCCCGCTTGGTAGCGCAGGGGCACAAAGCACGCCCGTGGGCGAGGTACAGGTACAGTGGGGGTCTTTGGGGCTGGGGTGGATTGCAGGGATCCCCAGCATGAGCGGAAGAGGCGCCGGCCAGTGGGTGGGACGCGCGAGCCCCACCTCCCCACCCTTCAATAAAGAGGATGCCATGAAGCTCCATTAACGGCGGGCGATATCAAAATCCATCCGCGGAATGGCTCTCCGCCGGCACGCGCCCACCTCGGTGTCCGTCCCAGTGCTTTCTGCAGTCAGAGCGGACGGCTGGTTGCGAGCTGCGGCGCGGTACCCTGCCGGCTCAGGGCGGCACTGGCGGGAAGGGTGCTGCGCCATTGCCATTTCTGCACCGCAACCTGACTCGATGCATGCGCTGCCTGTCAACAGGTGGGGCTGGCAGAGGGGGGGGGAGTGGGTGAGGGGCAGGGTGCGCAGGAGCGAGCCGCCATGGCGGGCCGCCCCGCGTCTGGGCAGGGCATCCGCGTGTACGCGGCCGATGTGCTGGATGACCTGCTGATGGCTGCGGAGCCCTCCTCGTCCTCGCTGGCAGCGGAGCTGGAGGGGCGGAGCCACCGTTGCCGCCGCCGAGCCCGCCGCCGCCGTCGGAGCCCCTGGCTTCACGCGTCTCGGCGCGTGACAGCACGGGGCCGTCCTTCTGGGAGCGCAACAACCTGACGCCCCACACCGGCGAGCGCGGCACGCTGGCGAGCGGCCGGGTGCTGCCGGAGCGCGCGGTGGCGCAGCTGCGCGTGAAGGAGGCGGAGCTGGCAGCGAAGAATGAGGAGTACGAGCGCAACCAGCGCGCGACGGCGGAGCGCAGCCGCAAGCGCCGCGAGGCGCGCTTTGAGCGCATGTACACCAGCATGCTGGAGGGCATGGGCAGCGCGGGCGTGCTGGAGGAGATCGACCAGCACCTCGTCAAGGCGGAGGAGGCCAAGGCCCGCAAGCGCAACGAGCTGCACGCCGAGTGGAACGAGAAGGTGTTCGACACCCTGCAGAGCAGGCTGCAGACTGCGGTGGAGCGCCGCAGCAGCGCGGACATCAAGACGCGCCTGCGTGGCCAGCTGGACGAGTACCTCAAGGTGCGCGAGAGCACTGCCTGCTCGCTCTATGACCGCTCCCTCCACCGTTGTCCGCATGGGTGCCATGGGCGTGCCTGGCCTGACCGACCTTGCTTGGTGCCCCCGCTGACAGGTGACCAACGAGAAGGTCGGGGTGTACCGCGACATCATCATCGAGGGCGACTACAACCCGCTCGAGTCGCGCGGCGCGGCCATCCGCGTGCCCACCAAGGACCTGGAGGACCCGCTCAAGCGCGACATGCTGCGCGTGCACAAGGAGAACATGGAGCTGGGGCTGGTGGACATGCTGAAGGGCACCACGCTGGGCAAGGACACCTTCTCCTGTGAGTGGTGGGACAAAACGCACGCGACGCCCTACGGCTATGACGTCAACCAGGACGGCACGCTGAAGGAGTTCAACGAGGACCCGCTCGCCGCCAAGAACAAGACCTCCAGGCACGGCCACCCTGCCCCTCAACCCCTCAACCCCTAACTGCTGGCCGATCTGCGCCAGCTGCTCAACTGGCGGCTGCGCTTTTAATCGAAGGGGGGAAGGGTTTAAGGTTTGAAGACTGGAACCCTATATCCCTTGCCGGCATTTTCTTCCCCGCCCCCGGGACAGGACTGGCAACAGTGAAACCCTTTGCCACCAGATACTGGTATGGGACCAGAAAATGTACTAGTACCTGGTACCGGTACGGCTCCGCCGGAAGCTGAGCGGGCAATTCCCGTAATGGTGTCCGCCCATTTGGCTGTCCGTGCTTGCTTGCATCAGGGTGGGCTTCGATCACTACAACATGGCCACTGGGCGGGAGGTGCCGGATGCGGAGTGGGGTCCCAGCGGCACCAAGTTCGCGCCCGGTCCGGACGTGCGGCGCAACCGGCGCGGCCTCTTCGAGACGCTGCACCAGACGAGCAACCCGTACCACGACGGGCGCACGCTGGACGACATCTGGCTGGAGCACCGGGGCAAGAACATGCCGCCGGGCCCGGAGCAGCGCCGCGGGCGGGCCAACCTGTTCGAGACGTTTCAGATGCGGAGCGACCCGTACGCGGACGGCCGCACGCTGGGCGACCAGTGGCTGGAGGCCAAGGGCAAGCGGCAGGTGCCTGGGCCCGAGATGCGCCGAGGGCGGCAAAACCTGTTCGAGACTTTCCAGATGGGCTCCGACCCCTACAGCGATGGCCGCTCGCTGGGCGACCAGTGGCTGGAGGCAAAGGGCAAGGGGTGCGCGCCCCTAAGGCTCCCCCCCCCCCCCCCCCCCCGCCTTGAGGCCCTATTCCCACAACTACCCCCGCCCACCGCCAGAATACCAATTACTCATTAGTATAAGCTTGCTTGAAATATGTGTATAAGGGCGCCAACGTACCCATTATACGACCCCCTATCGGACTATTATAATACCCAAAGTGGGCGGCTTGCGTGCAACCTATAAGAACATTCGCTATAGTTCCGGTATAGCTTCGTATGTATTGGACCTCTGACAGGCAGGGCAGGTCCGTATTCGCGGTGTTCTAATAACTGCGCCGGCACCAGTGAATAAATGAATGCCTAGCAAGTAGCGGCAAAAAGACCACGTTCCTCCCACCCTGCCAGGAGTCCATGCTGCGTACTTGCACTTATTGACACGGGAAAAATGCATGACGAGCGCGCCATCCCAGCACACCGTGCTCGGCAGCGATTTTCATGCTGACCATCTGGTGTGCGCACCTCCCGTGCAGTTTCCCCGAGGATGCCTCCGCGCCGGTGAAGAACACGCCGCTCTTCCCGCAGACTCTGTCACACACGGTGAAGGAGATCCATGATGAGAAGCGCAAGCGCAGGTGACCCCCCCCCCCCCCCCCCCCCCCGGCTTTCTTTCGTGTCTTGCCTCCTTTGTGTCTTCCCCGGCAGCATGGCATGATTTAATAGGCAACGCTGTGCTGATGCGCGCCTGTGTGGTGGCAGGGTGATCCCTCCCCCGCCTGGCGAGCTCGGTACCCTCCTGTACCACACTGCGAAGTGGTAACCCCCCCCCCCACCCCCCCCCCCACACACACGGGCGCGTGCACCCTACGTCCTGTTTGCCCTATGCACTGTCCCACTGTCCACCCAGCCACAGGCACCTGTGAGCACTACTAACCATCGCCCCCCCGCGCACCCCACTTTTGTCCCCGTCCTCCTTCAGTGAGCGGGACTGGCCCATCAAGGACGCCAACACCCGGTCCCAGGTCTACCTAGGCGAGTAACTACCCTCAAGCGCAGCAAACAGCGGCTGTGCTCCCTGCATGGCGCACCTAAATTTAATGAAACGCAATCTGGACCCTTGGCTCCCCCCCCCCAATCTCCCTGGTTACCGAGCTGCATGCTCAGGACAGCTTGTTGAATTGGGTGGGGCTGAGACGGAATCTGTGTCCAGTGTATAGGCAGCGGCAAGCGACAGGGGTAGCGGGGGTAGCTGGCTCCCTGGATGACCGCCCTTGATACATCAATGAACTGCACACCCTCTGAGCCATTTGGCGGTGGGACCGGGCATCAGCGGTGGATACATCGTCGAGGCAGCGGGATTGCACTGCAACGGACGGTGATTACGTAATCATCCCCGGTGCGTTATTATGTGATCACCTTTGATACGTCGTTGGCGGTGGCAGTGTAAGCAAA
The DNA here is from genome assembly GCA_006384855.1 of Tetraselmis striata. Classification (NCBI taxonomy): domain Eukaryota; kingdom Viridiplantae; phylum Chlorophyta; class Chlorodendrophyceae; order Chlorodendrales; family Chlorodendraceae; genus Tetraselmis; species Tetraselmis striata. The sequence continues at coordinate 129,945 of VCJN01001372.1, forward strand.
CGAGATTTGAGCGAGCGCTTTCGAAGGATGAATTCTTCATGGTAGGTATTCGCACTTCCAAGGCAAAGGATGTCACAGTTACCCGCCGCGATTTGCCGTCTATAGTTCGCTTGAGTTAGACATCACTGTCCCCGAAGCCTTGCCATGCCAATGATGGTCCATGTGCAGCTGGTGAACCGCTACGGTGGGTGATTATGTGCTGCACGGGCGCCCGGAATGCGCTGACTACTGCCTGCACTGGTGAGGTCCACGGAGTACTGAGGAGCAGGCAGGCATACGTGAGATGCCTGGCAAAAGCATTGGCGATCCCAGTGACCATATTCGCTAATACCAACGCTTCTCCAACAGCTGCCGCCTCTCTTGCCACATTAAACACTCCCCCCCCCCCCCCCCCCCCCTGCAACACACACACACACCCCCCTCTTCGGGCGCCGGGCATGAAGAACACCTTTCACTAGGGACTGCTATACACCATCTATCGCATTATTGCCGTAGGGCAGGGACGGCGTGAGGGCTGCCCATGTGCACATGCGGCGAACCGGCCAAGTGGAAAGGGGAGGGGGGGCGGGTCCATTGCAATCATCACATATCTGGCGGATGCCTGCTGGGCTACCGCCGCAGCATTATTAGGCGCCGCCTGCAGGCGGGGGCGCGGGGGTCAACTCGGGGAGGGGTTGGATGAGGAGGAGTGAGAGGGGAGTTCAGGACACCGAGGTCATCGGTGTCCCGATGCTAGGTTCGAGGCACTGCATGCCTGGTTGATCCGCGTGGATCGTCTAGGAATGCGCCGTGTGATTCCTGATGGCCCACCACGTGCCGGCGCCGGCTCGCAGTCTCAAGAGCCGAACAGAGCGTTGGGATGGGCGGGGGGGGGGCAACTCGTCATTCTGACGGTCGGACGTTGGGATGCGAGCGATCCACGAAGTTGTGCCACTGCCCGAGCAGAGGGTTGGACTTGGCTTTCTTGAGCTCCACGCCCCCCTGCGCCAACGAGGGCGAAGCCGAGGGCCAGGGCGCTTAAAAGGGGCGCGATTGTGGGTGCGGGCTGGGAGGAGGGGGAGCTGCCGCGAAGGGGAGAGGGGGGGGGGGGGAGCATGCCTGAAGGGCGCCGCTCTTGCTGCTGCTGCTTTGTTGGCTGCTTCCCCCTAGTTTGTGCACACCCAGTGCGCACTATGTCAGCCGCCGCAGGGGCCCAGGACGGCCATCCATCCCCATGGCCCCGGCATGTTGGCCCACATCCCCCTCCCTCCTTGGGACTGCCTCTATGCACCCTGTGCACCAATGCGCCTGTCATTCCTATTGAATGTCTGTTGTTCTCCTTGAATGGTTCCATAACCCCCCCCCCCCCCCCCCCCCCCCCCAAAGGGGACCGCTGCCTGGTGCATGCAAGTGGGAAAATGCTCTGGACTCGGGACACTTCGCAAGAAAGCAGATCGGGAGCTCTTTATTCACAGGCCAGCGCGCAGCATAGCCCGCTTCCAAGGCAGTCGAAACCTGACGATCTAGGTAGGCAGGGGCTGGGACATGTACCCGAGTGTTGGAATGGGGGTTGGGGGGGGGGGGGGGGGGGGGGGGGGGGGAGGCTCACCGTCGCGGGTCATGACGTGCGCGGGCACCGCCGCCACGGGCGCGCCGCCGAGCAGGAGCGGGTCTGCCAGGTGGTGCGGCGACCGGTGGCGCTGGAAGACCCCTCCGCAGCTGAGCACGGACGAGACCCACGGCAAACAGGCTCCCCAGGCGCGGGCAGCCCAGCCCGCCGCGGCAGTCGCCGTCCACGCTCATGACGTCGTCCCACTCGTCTGCGGCCTGCGCCCCTCGGGGGGACAGGCCCGCCTCGCCCATGCTGCGCGCCCTGCTCGCCCCGCGGAACGCCTGCACGCTATAGCGCACACCTTGATGCCTGCTGCTGCAACTGCGCGCTGCGTCCGGCTGGGGCGCGACGCTGGCGTTCCAGGCCCCCCCGCCCCCCTAGACTCTCGCGGACCAAGCCAGCGCAGCACACGGGCGCCGTAGCCGGTCCGAAGGTGGCGCGAATTGGAGGCTCGAACACCGGCGCTGAACGAGAGTCTAGCGTGCCCGCAAAGCTAGACTGTGCATAAGTCCCACAATTCCCATAGGCGGCTAGCAGGAGCAAATTGTCGCTGAAGCAGCGCCGTCAGGATGTGCACGGGGGCAGCTGCATCGCTGGGAGCTGTATGGCAGTGGGCGACGCGCGGACGGGGTCGTGGCGGTCGTGTCCCTGACTGTGTGTGACATGTACGTGGCTGTAAGGATTATTTCGTCAGGTCGCAATGATAAATAATGTGCTAGGATCATTTATACTCGGATAAATGTTGTACGTACTACGCGCCGCTTCGCTCGCTCATGACTGCTCGCTATATATTTTATATATACTACTCGTACGGGCCTCCGACGACGATCGCGTCCATCAGCGGTCGACAGCCTCGTCATCTCACACCCAGCCGACAGCCGGTGCAAGCCAGGGTTGCGACTGACACCTTACCGCCACTGATATCGATAGCGCTAATCGCTACTTCCCGGCAGATATCTGCCTGCTGAAGCATTTGACATGGCTAAGTCGCTGATCCTCCTGCTTATGGCGCTATTGGCACTGACCGTGCTGCCGTCCGCTGCGTTGCGCCTCAGCCGCAACCCGTTTCCGCACCTCCCGATCTTCGTTTCCCAGCCTGTGGAGGCAGCGGTTGCCACGGACGAGAACACGCGAATGCAGCACGTCGAGTGGCTCAACGTTGCCACTCAGCCACAGGCGCCCATCTCTGCGCGCTTTCATCTTGCGGGACCCTTCGGAGAGCTGAGCCCGGAGGAGTTTGCGGCACGAGTACTGATGCCGCCCCGGCCGGCCGTCGCTCACTCGCCTGTGCGCTTCCGCGTTCCGCGAACCGACACCCCCTTGCCCGATAGCTTCGACTGGCGCGCCATGGGCGCCGTGACCTCTGTGAAGGACCAGGGTATTTCCTCAGCCCCCCAGACTAGCTGCGTGCTGCAAGACTGTTTTGCTCTTGCGGACCTAGGTCGAGTAAGCCGCTGAGTGTGTGCGGGGACTCGAGGACCGAGGTACACGTCACTGCGAGACCGCATATGGCAGCTTGTAGTCGGGCACCGCGAAGGACTCCGCTACGGCATCGAAAAGTACCCTAACTCTCTTACGCATGTCACTCGAAACGCGCACTATGGCGCACATGTCCTGCCAACCTGCGAAGCTTCTCTCAGCGCGAGCTTCGAGATTGCGACGTTGCTTCAGACATGAAAATGACTGTAAATTGTCTGGTCTGGTCGCACATGCTCGAGTCGTTAGTATGCTGCCCGCCGCGGAATATAATTACAAACACTAATCCCGGCATGTTCTATCGTAATGACATATCTTGTTAGATGCGTGTTCAGCATTTTCTCCCCCTTGTTGGCCACCAGGGTACCTTGGCACTTGCTGGGCCTTCTCCACCGTGGAAAATCTTGAGGGGCAGCTGTTCCTGCAAGGCGGCGACCTCATTGCCCTCAGTGTGGAGCAGCTGGTAGAGTGTGATGCGGCAGCAGACCCTGAGAAGGGCAACGCGGACTGCGGCGAGTTTGGCGGCTGGCCGTACTTGGCGTACGACTCCATCCGCGCCTCTGGCGGGATATACTCCGACGAGGACTTTCCATACTGCAGTGGAATTCCGTATGGCGAGCCTGGCAACTGCATGCCGTGCATGGCCAGCGGCTACAGTACCAAGTACTGTGGCAATCACAAGGACCTGGTTCGGATCCCGTAATAGCTATATACCTACCTCTGCCCGCGAGTACGGATTGGGTGCATCATGTGCACTCCTTTTCACCTTCATTGTGTGCATTGCATCCAGGTAGATGCGGCTATGCTCAGAGGCATGCAATTGGTCACTGCTCACTAGGTACATTACCCAGCCTCGTGTGTTTGGTGCCCATGTCGTCATGCAGTATTGCAAGCGCGGCACTACCAAGGGCCAGGTCAAGGGGGGCCTGTGCCACCAGAAGGATGGGCGCGTTGCACAGGTTTCTGACTGGCAGGCCATCTCCATGGACGAAGCCGAGATCCAGCGCCACCTCGTCGAGGTTGGGCCGCTCAGCGCTGCCCTGAACGCGGCGCTGCTGCAGTTCTACTATGGCGGCATCTACAACCCATACGACTACTTCTGCGATCCTGACAGCCTGGACCATGCGGTCTTGATTGTGGGCTACGGGTCAGAGGGCGGGACAGACTACTGGATTGTGAAGAATAGCTGGGGGCCAGCATGGGGTAAGCCTCACCCCCGCGTGCTGGCACATGGTGTTAGTGCCAGGTCAATGCTATCAAGCTTGCTCTATTTCCGCGCTTCAGCTCTCTAATACCGAATACGGTGTTCCTCCTTGACTCCGTTTTCCCTCCACACTTGCAATAAACTTTTCTGCCAACATCGGCTCTGATCTTTACTTATGCAACATTTGCTTCTTTGCTGTGGTTGCGGTAAGAAGGACGCCTCTCACCGTTTCCGTTCCGGCTTCCATTGCAGGAGAGGAAGGCTACTTTCGCATTGCGCGCGGCAGCGGGAAATGCGGCATCAACACGGCGGTGACAACCGGCGTACTTGCACCTGCGACCGGAAACCCACGCATAAATGCTTTTGATCCAGTCGCATTGAAGCTCAACGAAACGTCAACGCAGTGAACGGGCTGCACAATGGGAGGCCACTGTCTCTGTATGATGAGTATGATAAGTATGATGATACATATGTAATTTGTAAGCGGCATATACCACCTCAATGCTGCGACCGGCAAGCGTTCAAGCCTTTGTAGACCGTTGCTTTATGTGATTTTTCAAGGAGCATTATCGCTTTTGCACGCCGGTTGCATATTGAAAAAGTGCTGGTGTTTGTAAGCAAGTCTCGAAGCAGACGACTCCCAAGAGCACTTGAGACAGTCTCCACCTTGGAGACACACAGACAAGGTGGTATGCAGTGGTGGTGCAAAGACTATAGGCTTCAGTGTTTTGAGAGTTATTGCCACAACGCTTGCCCCACGGCAGCATTGTACTCGTAGCCTCAGGGAATGATCTTACTAGAACTCGTACCAACCCGTGGTATATCGTCCTCGTATAAGTGTCACACTGCATTCCAGTGACATCGCTCCACCAGTGCAAAAACGTAATAGGTGCCGGCCTTCAGCTGAAGCAGGAGTGTCCGTCGGCGCAGAGTTGACCATCCGGGAGTGAAGGATGTCTCCATTTTGGGGTGATAGCGTGTAGGTCTGGAACAGAAGCAGCTTCTTAGGCCTTGAGGTGAACACATTACCCGTGTAGCGATACAAAATTCATTGATGGACCTGCACCAATGCGTGCAATCGAGTCGTCAGGCCCAATTTGCGCATTATTTACGATGTGAGTCAAGCACCGCACCGTCCATGTCATTTGGCCTCGCGCGGGTAGCAAAAATAATGAGCTCCTTTGAAGCACCCGATCGCGAAGGGAATTCCGTGATATCCCTTACCCACGCTTCGGGTTCACGGTACATCATCGTTTTTAACCCCCCCCCCCCCCCCCCCCTCCCGAAGCGAAGTGAGACAATTGCATTAATTTGTGAAACATATTTCCTGGAATACACCACGACTACAACACGGAACTCGTCAACTTGACGATGGATGATGCAGAACATTCTAATATTTTTGTGATCCGAAAACCCAAACAAATGTTACAGGATATTCGTGGGGTATTCGGATAGATCCCATAATAATGTTTTTCCCTCCCTTTGCTTGCGTGGCGGGCGGATGCGCGCGCGGGGGGTTCAAACAACACTATTATATTAAAAAAGTATTATATCACACTTCGTACACGTACTTCTCCGCCACTCTTTACGGTGTTAAGAGAGTAGTACTTTCTACACGTGTTGGATCCCGTGGTGGTAAGGTCTATAAGCATAAGGAGAGATCTATAAGGAGTACCCGCCGCCAACATGGCCCACCCATTCTATACGGAGCACCCACCACCGACTTAGCCGCCGGCATCGCACAGCCGCAACCTGCCGCCGACACCACCATCGCCCCATCAACCATGGACCAGGACATGCAAAACGCCCCGGCGCCGGCCGCGCCGGCCATATCTCGGGCCAACATAACGTGCCAAGAGCCCGCGAGATAAAGCCTCTCCGCGGCTCCGCCCACTCCCCCGCCCGAACTTTCCGGGCACGATAGCTCCCCGGCCCGAGCCGCACTACGCCCGCCCTCAGGCTCGCCCGTCACAACTGACAGTGATTGACGGGGGAGCCGAGATGGTACCCGGAGTCGCCCACCGGGGCGCTGATTCTGAACGATGCGGTGAAGGCCAACCACCCGCCCGACGTTGCAAGCCGCGCCGACACAAAGAGGCGGCTGGTAGCGGAAATTACTCGGCCGGCTCGGCCGGCGCAAGCGACGATGACAGTGAGGCTGCGACCGCCAAATCCCTCACCGCCCACATGGAAACCGCCAGATCCGGAGACGCCACACCATAGGTGCCCTTGCCGGCGGACCGCATCAAGGGGCCCTCCGGCCAACCGGCTACAACACACCCATCTTGCGTCCACTCGATGGCCACATGCACTTCCGATGTTGCCGGTAGCACTGCTCCCCAACAACTCGCCGCAAGCGACTCCCCCTCCGAGCGCGCCCGGGCTCAATGCCCTCTACCCCGCAAGGCACCGTCGTGTCTGCGATGGACGCGCTACGCACTGCCGCTAAAAGCAAAGCACCCGCTCACCCGGCCCATCAACTACCGCACCGCATGCCCACCCAAGGGAGTGCATACCCCCCCCCCCCCCCACCCGCAAGCACTCATGGGCCGTCATCGCGCGGCGGCCTCCCCTCTACGGGGGCCGCCGCCGCACCGACTGCCTACGAAGTCCCAAAACTTACCTAGAGAAATCTCCCCGCACCACCCTCACGGGCATGGCAATGAACGCACTGCCCCAAGACACGACCGTCCTAGTCCTCGACGACTACTCTATCAGATCCCATATCCGAGTGATAACCCAAGTATAGCCATCACCACCGAAAAAGAACGCCGCAATAACGCCGCCCAATAATGTCACAATCTTCCGGTCTATCCAAAAGGCATGGACGCACATTACGGCCACAGCCAATGACCTTCGTGCCTATAAATTCGTCTTCCGCTGCCTAGATTGAAAGGCACACGGGACGTCACGACGGGCATAGTAAACTCTCTCATCCCAAATAAGTGGACGTCGCCGAGGCCACTGGCATGCAAACAAACCGCAACACGGCCTTCGCTAACAAACCATGCACGAATACCGGAGTGCCGGTGCTCCCCCTCATCGACGCACCGGTTACCACTCAAAAACTCCGTGCGCAGCGCACAATATTTGTCTTTAGCCTCTCGCTCGAGGGCTGATCCGGCCCAATGCTACATGCCTGGCTGACCAACATCCTTCCTCCTATGCACGTCATAGAGGGGGCCGCCAAAACCAAGAGCAACACCCCGCCGTAGTAGCTTGGCCGCATGCCCGCCCTTCTAGCACTAGCAAGCTCTTTAACCGGGATGGGGCCTGCGCCCAACTCGCATTACTCGCATGGGCCAACGCCCAAACGGGCAGGACAGACCTTTCGTGGTCCGTGCCGGGTATATTTTTATGGCAGTGTTTTAGCGACTAGACGGTGATCCGACATCGACTACCTGCTATCAACGCGGTATGGCGGCATGGGGGTCAACAGTACACGTAGCAGTACAACTCCATAGCTGTGTAGTAGCGCCATGACGCGGTCAAAAAGGCATCAATAATGGAAAACAAAAGAAGCTTTCCAAAAAAACCAAGTGTCTCCGCTGATTTATCTGCCGCGGGACCGTGCACTGATCTGCATGTCATCCATCATCATACGGGTGCGGTACGACGTGGCAGCAGCGCTTGTGATGGTCTCGCATCGGGGCGAGGCGCCACCATCCCGGCCGTGGCGCCTTCCGCCGGCTCAGACCACGACCATGCCAGGCAGTCGTGCAACATCGACGGCTCCGACTCCAGCAGCTGCGCTAGCATGCGCATGGCGGCGTGAAGCAGGAGGCGAGCCGCAGCGGCGTCGTCAGGCCGGGAGACCGGCTCCGTGTATTACACAGTACTTCATTAGACTGGCTTACACGTACTTACGGCTGTGCTGCTCAACACGGTGATGATGCCCCCGGAAACCATTCTCACAATAGTCGCTACATAACGCTGGACATCTATCAAACTTCGTTACTTCGGTAAACAATACTACAATGACGAAGATAGTACAGATACAGAAGTATGACGAGGGTGTCCGAAACGCCGCTGGCATGCTTCGCTTTGTTCCTTTCGCCGTTTCCGAGTTTGGCTCGCTGGCCCCGCACGCCGAGGCTGTCTTGGTGGAGCTCGCGAAAGCTAGCCACACACACACTGGCAAAAAACTCGCCCAGCTCTTGTCTGCGTGGCGCCGCCGTCTCTCCTTGCTCACCAACATGGCACATGCAGACAACGTTCTTGGCGGGGTCGCGGCCGCGCGCGCGGCACATGATGGTGGCACTGTGAGATTCAGATGTGACATACAGGTGACGAAGCACTACTACTAGCGACTATTATTTATCCGTGAAGGCTGCTGCTGGTGGCGGCACGTCCATCCAGTTACGTGCGAGTACATCCGGCGTTATTGCCGGCGGGCGATAAATCCTTTTTGTCATCATTCTGGTAGTCGTACCAGCCCGGTGAAGCGTACATGGCACTGACGTACAAGGTACAAGGTTGTCCGTGTAGTACCGGGTAGTACGCGATATATTTATGACGCCGGTACCGGGGATGTAGTACCCGGTACCCGGTACCCGGGCACGAACCCTAGTCGTCCTGTGGATAAGTACGACTATTAGTACATGGGAGCGCAAATCGCAGCCGTACGTATTTGGTAACACTGGGGAATTTGCAGTACTAGTACTGCTGATCGGGCCTGCCAGCCGTCCGATCAAAGGTCATCAGATGGGCGGTTTGGCTGCCATGTTTTGCCAAAGAGTGCTCACGTTACATAAATATTCGCGAGGGGGAGGGCGGGGGCAGGCAGCGGTTTGCCGAAGAATGATTGAATTACAATATTCGCGACAGCTGCCATCGGGGGATGTGGCCCGGGGGGGGGGGGGGGGGGGGGGTGCGGGGGCGGGGGGACCACGCCCGCCCCGCCCCCCCCCGCCCCCCCTCGCCGCCAGCCGCTCCCGCCTGGGGGGGGGGGGGGGGGGGGGTAAAGGGGGCGGGGGCTACTGCTTGTTCTTGTTCTTGCGTGCCCGGGGGACCCTCCGCTTCGACGATCTCGCTGCCTCCGCCTCCGCCTCCGCCTCCGCCTCCGCCTGCGCCTCCGACTCCGCCTCCGACTCCGCGACCGTCAGTTTCTTACCTCGGCGTTTCTTCACTGGCCTCTTCCGCTTCTTGTCATCCGTCAGTGTCTTCACCACCCCGGGAGGCTGTGCCGTCGACGACGCCGCCATGAGCTTCCTTACCTTGGCGTCGGGACGCCCCCTGTGCCCAGACACCCACAACAAGCCACAATCGTTTCGCCTTTAAGCGGCTGAGGATGCGGCCTCCTCGGCCACCACGAGTTGCGCCGCTGGCACTGTGGAAGCCTTGGCGTTGAGGTGGGCCTTACGGCGCTCCCGGACGAACCTGCGCGCGGCACAAGTTAGCCACGAGTGGGTGCGTGCTAATGCGGAGGATGGAGTGTTTTGTTGCGCGCCCACCTTGTCACGGGTTTCCTCATGTCTTTCTCGTCCTCCTCGATGCCGGCGGCGCGGACACGCGAGACAACAAGGCTCGCCGCCCACTTTTGCCCGGGGGGGCGAGGTCGGCCATGGCGCTGTGAGCGGTGAAGGGGGGGGGGGGGGGGGGGGGGGGGGGGGGGGGGGGGGGGGGGGGGGGCGGCCGAGGTGGAGAAACTAACACCCAGTCGACGACCGCCTTCCGCAGCAGTCAACGACACATCGGAGGCGAGGAGCAGCGCGCCACTACTATTTATATGCACGTATTGTCAAGAGCTAGTCGGTGCGGCATTGTGTCGGTGTAATTTCGCAATGTTTATTGTTGAAGTAGCACGGCGTAATGGATACGGCGAGTGAATCCGGGATAATGTGTGCGACGAATGTGCGCGCGCAGCGGTGTGCGGCGGTGTGCGGCGGTGTGCGGCGGTGTGCACCGATGTTAATATAGTGTGAATATTATATCGGCCGTAGACGATCAGGTCTGGCAGCACCGCCCGTGCTTGTAAATAAGCGACAATGGGTCTAGTCTCCCGCTAGTCTGTGCACCGCAAGTGCACTCCGCAAGCCTCGCCTCCATCCGCGTCGGAACCGGTAGTAAGTGTTGTTGTGTGCGCACATCGTGACAACATTAAACGGTGGCAATTGCAATTATTAGCGGTGGATAATGTGAAGGCGTTTTCGAAATCGACAGAGAATGAGGCGGTGCTGGCGGAGTGCATTGGCGGTGCACAGAATAGCGTGTTGCTGGGGTTTTGGCTGCATCGGACGCCGTATTCCCACCCATCCGGCACGGAATGTCCGGTTTTCACACATTTGTGTGTTAATAAAGCAGTGTGAATATTACGCGTCTTTTACGCCGGGTGGATGGGCATCCGGCGTCCGATGCACCCCAATTATTTGCAGCACGCTACTCTACGCACCCCCAACGCACTCCGCAAGCCTCGCCTCCATCCGCGTCGGAACCGGTAGTAAGTGTTGTTGTGTGCGCACATCGTGACAACATTACACGGCAATTGCAATTAGCGGTGGACAATGTGAAGGCGTTTTCGAAATCGACAGAGAATGTGGCGGTGCTGGCGGAGTGCATTGGCGGTGCACAGAATAGCGTGTTGCTGGGGTTTTGGCTGCATCGGACGCCGTATTCCCACCCATCCGGCACGGAATGTCCGGTTTTCACACATTTGTGTGTTAATAAAGTGTGAATATTACGCGTCTTTTACGCCGGGTGGGTGGGCATCCGGCGTCCGATGCACCCCAATTATTTGCAGCACGCTACTCTACGCACCCCCAACTCACTCCGCAAGCCCCGCCTCCATCCGCGTCGGAACCGGTAGTAAGTGTTGTTGTGTGCGCACATCGTGACAACATTACACGGTGGCAATTGCAATTACCGGTGGGTAATGTGAAGGCGTTTTCGAAATCGACAGAGAATGAGGCGGTGCTGGCGGAGTGCATTGGCGGTGCACAGAATAGCGTGTTGCTGGGGTTTTGGCTGCATCGGACGCCGTATTCCCACCCATCCGGCACGCACGGAATGTCCGGTTTTCACACATTTGCGTGTGAATATATATAGTGTGAATATTACGTAGGCGTCTTTTACGCTGGGTGGATGGGCATCCGGCGTCCGATGCACCCCGAATCTCACCAACACGCTACTCTACGCACCCCCAACGCATTCCGCCAGCCCCCCCTCTTTCCGCGCAGGTCCTACGTTCCATTGTATGTATATACATACGTACATGTATTGCTCCGAAACCAGCCCAAACTTTATGAGTGCACAAGTGTAAATGGGGGGGGGGGGGGGGGGTGGGGGGGGGGATGTGGCGGCGGGGCATCCACTCACACATACCCCAGCGATGCATGACAAATATTACATGCCGTGGCGGGTCGGCGGGCCGACCCGGCGGGGGGGGGGGGGGGGGGGGGGGGGCGTCTATTCAACTACACGTGCGACAGTGTCGTTTCGTGGAGCAGTATATGTGCCCGGCCTCATTTATACCGCCCCCTACCTGCGCTGCATGGTCTACCCCTAAGAATTACTTAGCACAAACCGTCATTACTTAATAGGAACCTAGCACAGCCAGGCTTATATGCCCGCTTTCCCGATCAACTTCTACGCACTTTCCGTCCCTCAACCGCCGGACATGGGGGTTAAGCCGCCAGCCTCGGCAGTTGCTTAGCCAGACTTGGCATCCCGTACCGTGTCCATGGCTTCGCAGCTCTGCCGCTGGCACACGCCGAGTCCGGCGCTTGCTGCCGCGGGGTTGCGCACGCATGCACGCACGGTAATACGCCGCCGACGCCGCCACGCTTACTTCCACCACCTTCGCCAGCCGCAGCTTCGCACGCCTTTCCGCCGACATACGAAACGCACGAATCCCCCCCCGTCCCCGCGTCATGTATATTATATTCGAGGCGACTATGCGGGGCGCAGCACACGCCGCGGCGTGGGTCGGCGGAGCGACAGGCGGCGGGAGCCCTAATGGCCGGGCAGTATCCACACCCACACAGGCACCGCCGCTCACCTCCGACGCGGATGAACCGCCTCCCAAAGGAAACATGCCGGTTGGTGGTAAGCCCAGCAGGCGTGCGTGGGGTGCCGGCGCCGGTACTGGTGCGACGGAGCTGTCGCGTCAGGAACCGCACCGCATGTGGAGCAACACATGGCGGTGCCGGCCCCACCTATGTCTAGGGCCACCTCCTCACAACACCCCGCCACGACGGCGTCGGCCACCGCCGACGGCGCCGTTGCGGGGGGGGACGCCCTGCCAGGCGACGATGATGCGCCTGGTGCGCCGCGTCAGGAGGCAGAGGAGGCCGTGGTCGAGGCGACTGATCGGGCTGAGGGGGTTGTCGAGGCGAGCGAGGCTGCGCTCGCGCCACCCGCCCCGCAGCCACCTGCGGGACATGCCGACTTGCTCGTCGCCATGTTGACCGGAGCACTACGAGCAGTGGCGGGAGGCGGCCACATGCACTATCATGTGCGTGTCCTGGCCGGACGCCCGTCATGCGTGGACTGCGGCCAACGGACGGACTGGGAGTGTTGCTGCGACGGCACCCCGGCTTTGTGCGGCCCCAAGTACCCATGCATGGCGACCCATCAGCGGGCAGTCCCCTGCCCGACCACGGCCACGAAGAGGGCGGAGTTCCGCCATGTCAGGGACGCGTTCCACGACGCGACTCGCGCCGCCGTGTGTGAGGCTTCCGAGAAGGCACGCGCGGCTGGTAGGGTGCGCAGGGTGAGGCGGCGGACGGCCCAGGAGCTGAAGGAGAGCGAGACATGCCGTCAGTGAGGTCGGGCGCAATGTCATTGGGTGGGGCACACGGACGTGTAACACTTGCACTTTGCGCGTACTGCTGGGTTACATCCAGGCTGCGTCACACTATGCAACCGGAAAGGCTGCGTTGCTACTGCAAACAATGCGACGCCTCACTCTGTAGCAACCGCTGCCGCGCCTATCCCACAGCCGCTGCCCCCCCCCCCCCCCCCCCCCCCCCCGCGCGGGATCCCCGCCATCAGCAGCTTGCACTTGCACTTTGCGCGTACTGCTGGGTTACATCCAGGCGGCGTCACACCGGAAAGGCTGCGTTGCCACTGCAAACGATGCTACGCCTCACTCGGTAGCAACCGCTGCCCCGCCCATCCCACTCGGGATGCTGAGAGCAGCTAAAGGGCACCGGGGGCGGGGCAAGAGGGAGCAGGGCCAATGATTGTGGAAGAGCGGGGACCCGCTTGCATGCCATCGTATTATATCTTGCACAATATCTGTTGCTGCACTCATATCTCACATCACTAGCTTAGCTATAGTGATTCCCCCCCCCCCCCCCCCCCCCCCGCACTGCGTACGCACAAGCCTGGGTATACGCATCAACTGCCCGCCGGGATGAGAAACTGGTATTGGTAGTGTGTCTGTGGGGTGGAGGGGGGGGGCAAAAGAGCTGCCAATTGCTGCCAAGCTGGTGCGTTACATTGGGGCAGGCGCTGGGCAGACAATTGGGGCTCGCTTCAGAGCATTGTCTAGTGCCTATGCGGCTGCGCCGCCTCCGCCGCATGCAGACTCTGCGGGCTCACCAGCACCGCCACCTCAGTCATGCGGCCCTGCATCCCGCAGCCCGCCGCCGTCAGCCAGATCAGAGGTATCCAGAAGCCAGTGCTGGGGTTGTTGCGGCATGACCGCATAGTTTTCAGCGGCTGCCGTCCACAGCTTGTAATGCATCCCTTTCCGCCGATTCCGCTGTATGCGCTGTCTTAAAGCCGCGCTGCCCCGGCCGCCGCGCCTTGGCGCCGCGCTGCCCCGGCCGCCGCGCCTTGGCGCCGCGCTGCCCCGGCCGCCGCGCCTTGGCGCCGCGCTGCCCCGGCCGCCGCGCCTTGGCGCCGCGCTGCCCCGGCCGCCGCGCCTTGGCGCCGCGCTGCCCCGGCCGCCGCTGTCTTGGCGCCGCGCTGCCCCGGCCGCCGCTGTCTTGGCGCCGCGCTGCCCCGGCCGCCGCTGTCTTGGCGCCGCGCTGCCCCGGCCGCCGCTGTCTTGGCGCCGCGCTGCCCCGGCCGCCGCTGTCTTGGCGCCGCGCTGCCCCGGCCGCCGCGCCTTGGCGCCGCGCTGCCCCGGCCGCCGCGCCTTGGCGCCGCGCTGCCCCGGCCGCCGCGCCTTGGCGCCGCGCTGCCCCGGCCGCCGCGCCTTGGCGCCGCGCTGCCCCGGCCGCCGCGCCTTGGCGCCGCGCGGGGTATCGAGTCCTCCCCTCCCTAGTGAGCGCGTCCACCTGCGCCTTGCGCTCGGGGCCGTCCTCCTCCGTCACCACATTCTGCAACCCCCACCGCGTGGCGAACCACGCAGCTCCTTGCATGCGCTTGTACATGTGCCCAAGCACCGCCTAGGGACGCGAAGCTCCTTCTCGGTCATGATCGCCTTCACCCGGGCCTCCTCGAGCAGCGGACCGGCGTTAAGAATGGAAAACGTTTCCATGTGGTGCAAGCAGTCCTCCATGACCCAGCCGGACTGCACCGTCACCTTGCCTGACCCTGCAGTCATGGAGGGGAATGCCGTCACGCCCACGCCCACGCCCACGCCCACGCCCGGGGGGGGTGGGGGGGGGGTTACCTTTCGATTCTTGGACACTGCAAACGAAGGGCGCAACCCGCGTTCAAAGTTGCTGGGTATCGGGACTAAAGCCTGGCGCCGGTCTTCCTGCTTCATAGCTCGGAATCCAATGTGGCCCTGCACGGTGACAAATTTCCTCCATAAGTCCCTTCCCAAGCCAAAAAAAAACAGGTGGAACGGCGCGAGGGGGAAGAGGTTGATCATGCTGACATAGCCCAGGACCACATGCACATGGCACACGCCATGGCAGCCAGTGTTCTGCTTGGCCTCCGCCAGCCGGGTTGTGTTGAACGCACGCCGGGCAAGGTGCGTGATTCACTGGACAAGTCATCGCCTTGATGGACGGTTACCAAGCGAGCATCCCCGTCCGCATCCACAGGGGGGTGCTCCTGGGCAGCCGCCATAGCCTCCACAACCTGCCACGCCGACCGGGCGGGTGCGTGTGATTCCATACAACCGCAGTTGAGTGGTGCCACCAGCACGCAGGCCGGGCCCACTCACCTCTGAACGCAGAAGGTCCACAATGTCACCGTCCTCGAAAACAGCGCGCCACTGGGTCGCCCCGCCGTAGTCCTCCAACACCCACTCGGTAACGACGCCGGTTATCACGCCGTAGTGCCATACTCCCCGGAACTTCTTGGCGATGACCTTCATGTAGAAGTCGCCGGGATCGCCTTTCCATATCACGCCCTCATCGCGGGTTCGACGCCCGCCGGCGGCCACGCAGGCGCGTCGATGTCCATACCGTCTTCGCCAACGGGGTCCTCCCCCACGCCCATCACATCGTCCACCTTCGAGCCGCCGTCGTCCGAGACCGGCGCCCGCGGGCCGTTTCCGACGGCTGCAGCTACTCCTGCTGCCGCGCTTGTTGCTGCTGTTGCTGCTGCTGCTGCTGCCGCCCCTGCTGGTGCTGCTTGTGATAAGGCGGCCTTGCGGCGCAACTTAGCCGCACGCTTCAACGAGTGGCTACAGTTCGGGTATTTCCGGAAGTGCCGCTCTCGCGCCGTCCTTTCACTACTACCCGTCACGATGCCGTGGCAGTGCTTGCATGTGTACACGCCATCCTTCGACACACTCGCTATCCATCCCTTTGCCGGCATGCCTGCTGCCGCGCGCGGGGGGCGGGGGGGGGGTTGAGAGTTGGGGTGGATGTAACCCACCACCGGCAGGCAACACAGATGCGAGTGCGCGGCTGTCCGCGCTTGATTCAACGGTGAGCGGCGGTGACCGTGAGGCGACCCCGTACTTCATGCGCGTGCTGGGGCGTTACACAATCATCAGCAGTTAGGGCGGCTGCATTAAAACGCGCACCTACGAACACCACCTACCGCCTACCACCTACCGTACCACCTACATCCGCCCACACCTCCGCCCGTCGTGCCGCACATCGCGGCACACCGCGGCGATGTGCAGCGATGTGCAGCGAGTACTTGCAGCCGCCTGTACTTAGCCCGGGTACTCCGCGTCGGCGGGCGACACGCGAGCCCGCGTGCGCATATCAATTTGATGAAATTATGGAAACGAGAAATTCATATAGTACTTTACAGGTCGCGCGCGATAGTCGTCGCTACTGGGTATGAAATCCACGTCCCTCGTCCGTCCCGTATCGTCCCCGTATGTCGTCGTTCGTCACCAGTAGGGCACATTTACGTCACATCTGAATCTCACAGTGTGGCCCTGCGCATGCGTCGCGTCGCTCGTCGGCATGTGTTGCTATGCCCCGGGTAATTGGCTTCAAGCGTCCTCGCCGCGGCTGATAGCCTAGTACCCCGAAGCGGGGGTCCCTTTGGTTCCTGGCAGCTAAGCGAGTTCGTGGTTGCCTTGGCTCCTCCTTGGTTCTTGGCTCCCTAGCCTCCTGCTCGACCTTTGTTTCAGGCTTGTGTCTCTCTTTTGCTGGCAACCTTTCATAGTTGATGTTAATTCTGTTTGTAGTGCGCATTTGTGAAAGCCCAGAAGTAATAAGAGACGTAGATAGTACATGATGTTTAATATCCGCCCCGCCCCGGGGCCGGGCAGTTTAGCGACTAATTGCAAATTTATATGACCCCCATGTGGCTCTACCGTTGATAGCGCTGGCAGGTTGATATTACAAGTGTTGGAAAGTTTATCAGTAGCCTTCAATTAGTTGTGAAGAATGCTTCGACAATATTTGCTTGACTATAATCCTTATATAACGGAGCGTCGTCGCCTGCCCAGCAGGGCTTTCCTTGAGTTTATCGCTGCCGAAATGGCCGCCGTCGTAGACGCGCTGCAAGCCAAGGGTTCACATTTTTCCTGTTGTCAGTCCTGTCTCGGGGCGGGGATAAAAAACTGGCAGCAAGCTCGACTGCATCACTGCACTGAAACTGTACACTTGTCGGCCAAGCATGAGTTTCTCTGAAACTATGGGTACCGCCAGTAAATCGATGTTCTCATCACATAAAAAAGATTTGACGATTGATTTGGTACCGGTGCGACGGTACGTACCCAGTACTGGTGCCCGCCACCGACGACGGGCGGCAGCTAGCGCCGCAGATGATGAGGCGGGTACAAACGTACAAACGCTGTACAAACTTGCTACCGTACAAATGGTCGCTAAGTACACGACGACGCAACCAGCACTGGGTAGTCGCGATGCCATACTCGCTAGTTCCCCATAAATGGTCGTTTAGAGACGCTGCAACAAGCAGGCCAGGGGCTTCGCTATTCTTGCCAGCCCATCCTACGGGTACATATCAGGCGCTACTGTCGCGTCCCGTGGGCGGAAAATCGACTAAGTACTGATATACCATTTTTATACAGTAGTAGTCGTATCCTGTCTTAATTAATTCACCTCTATAAAAGGAGTACTGTCAAATATCAAGACAGCAAAGCCGCCAAAATAAAGCGGACCGCATCCCGCACGCGAGGCACATTAATTCACACAGGTACTCGTACAGGTACTTGTAGCGACTACGGCGACACCGCCTCGGCCAGTCCAACCACTTGCCTCCCTTGCGCCTGGCCACCAGCTGTCTCCCAGGAGCGACCGCCGCCCACGGACAGCGCTCAGTCACTACTATCAACCCAAACATCCCGAATCAGGCTACTGAGTGCCCAGCCTCCCTTGGCACAACTGTGGCATTGCAGCGGCAGCCCCAGCATCTGGACGACCGCCGACTGGGCGCCCACTACGCGAACACAGCAGTGGACAGATCTTCCTCCCACAAGACGCGCCGGGTCGCCTAGGTCGGCCACCTTACCGCCTGCAGCCCGCGCAGCCCGCAGCCCTTTATTCGACCCGTACGCGCTGCTTCAGCGGTAGATAGCCGTGCTGTCAGTACAAAATCACTCGGAGCCGGAGCGACCCGGGGAGCGAGCCGCAACTCGTAGCAGCGAAGCGGCGCGCGGCGACAATGGCCTCTCGGGGGCTCGCTAGGCTTGTGGCGCTGCTGTGCTCCGTGCTCATGGTCCAGGTGCCCCCCGCTTGGCCCGCTACCACCTAGTGCATGTGGTCCTGATCCTAGGGAAGTAAGTGGCTAACGGGAAGCCGCCTATACAGGGCCTTTCTGCCAAACGGGGCATCCTGTAATATAAACGGGCTGACGTGCGATCTCCTGGCTGTGTCCGCGCAGGGGACGTTAGCCACCGCCCGCAGCTACGGGTACGAGAGCGGCGTCGGCGCGGAGACCAGCCGCGCGTTGCTCTCCGCCGACTGCGTCCGCACGGACCAGCGCTGCGTGACGGCGCAGAAGGGGAGCACCGCCACGGTGGATTACGAGACGTCGTGCGGCAAGCTGGATGTGGTCAACGTGGACGTGGTGCGCTCGTACCCACCGCCGCGCTGCGGCTGGCCCAGCTGGGTGTTTTCGCAGGGGGCCGGAAAGCTGGGCCTCGCCACCGACTGCTTGGACCCTGGTTTCTACCTGCTTCGGGTCGGATTTAGAGGCGGCGCCTCCCTTCTGGTGGACCTGTACGTGTACGACCGCGAGGGCCGCGTGACGCCCAGCACGGCGTGCCTCTACGCGCAGGCGGGCAGTCTGGGGGGGTGGCCCGGCCACATATGCTCCTGCGTCTAGGCCGCCGCCCGCCAGCATCCCAGAGGCCCCGCTTGCTGCAAGCCGAATTGGCGAAGGGATGCCCTGTAATTACACGATGCTGGGCCTCTGTTGGCTGTACACTGTGGGGCCACTCAACTCCTCATGCAATAGCAAAGAGCACACTTGTGTGGGTGTTGGGGGGGGGGGGGGGGGGGGGGGTGCCTGGGAGGGGGGGATATAACCTTCGGTTGGGGGGCAGCCAACCTTCACCCTGCGCGCCAGCATTTCAGGGCGCCCTCCCCAGCACCCATGCAGTGGCGAGTATCAGCCAACAAGGTTACGTCTTCCGTTGCCGTTTTGCATGCATAGCTCTGCAGAACAAGTAGGTTGTTCCCGCGGGATGGGGGGGGGGGAGGGGGGGGGGGCTCTATGATCTGTGAGGCAATGCAACGCATTGGTCGCATCATGCTGCGATCTTGTTTTTTTGGATGCTTGGGATGTGGCAGAGGTGCGGAAGGGGCAAAAAATAACATAGTGCAGCCGGACAGTTCCCAAGCGGTGTGACATGAGAGGGGGGTGCATACGTTGCAGATGGGGATAGATATCCGCTCCTGCCTGGGTGCACAAACCGGGCATGCATTGCCGCTATAAGAGTTGCAGAGCGCCATCCAAGCAGACCTGCCGGTACATCTCCGGCACCTTCAACCCTGATGAGCAGCCCAAAGGCTCTGCAATTGATGTGCTCCGGGGCCCCACACTGCGGACTGCAACATCCCGTCTGTATCTGTCTGACATGAAGGTAATTCCGTCGGACTTCACTTCTCTGGCTGATTCCCGGTTGTCAGCATCAGCATTCTAGATTGTATCCGGCCGCCGTATTATCAATGCACCGCAATCATTCGCCGATCCTTTAATTTACAGCAGGAGCTTCCTAGCCTCTAACGTGTGTTGCTTGCAGCTGCTACTTGTATTGCCACTCCACTCATAAATCCTTGGTAATCTAGAACACTTCACTACTAAATGCAATTCCATACTATTTCATGTTGCTCAGAGTACACACGTTTCATCAGTACGGGTGGTAATAGTTTCAGAATGCTGTTTTTTATGGCCCTGCTCTCAGTCCTTCTCCGCCTGGTCCCTCCTGTCTGTAGGCGAGCGTCTTTCGATGCCCGGAGTAGTGACTATCTGGCGGCCGCGCGCTCACGGCGCTTGAGAATCACGACGACGCACCTCACGTCTGACCCCATCCACGGGCGAGGGTACCATACTCTATGCACAGGCGAGGGTTCTGCTGTCGCGACTGCAGGTAGTCATCCGCTGCGGACCGCGGCGGCTCCAGCAGCTTCTTGAGGGTATACGGGTGTAAGTGATTGTACGTTATTATTGCCTCGAGTAATGGTATAAATTCCTTAATAGGGTTTTATAATCGTAAAGTAACAGAATCCCGAACGCCTGTTCAAGTTTTTAATCTGTCGAGCACCGCCGCACCGACGATTCGCCGGCTCGCTTGTACTGAAGTGCACCACGCGGTCGAGGAAAGTTGGCCACCTGGCGGCCGTTGGAGAGACTCGACAACTCAGCAATAAACCTCCGCCGTGGTGCGCGCGACCTCGCTAACGACCATCGCCTCACGCCTCGCGCCTCACCCCCTTGGCATGTGCAAACAGCTGCGGGTGAAACGCTCTAGATATAAGCACGTACAGCGCTTGTCCGCTCAACGCAAGATTAGTCGAGCCTCTCGGGTCTCTCACGCGACCCCGGCTCGGGTGGGCAAGCTGGCGTGGCCACGTGTGCTGTCGGGGTGCGCCCGGGGGGTGCTGCGCAACAGGGCGCAGCTCTCCGATATGGCACCCACCGCAGGCACGGCGCTCGCAACACTCAACGACGAGAATACGATTCCGCTCCTGGGGCTTGGCGTTTACAAGACACCACCAGGTACGCCTTTCTGCAGCGCCGCGCCGGCGCGCCCAGAGTTAAGTGCAATTCCCCTCCGGACTGACGGTACCTGTAGTGTACGGTGTGCTTATTTTCTGGCACCCGCCGAAACTGCATCCAGCCTTCTAGCTATTCGGGTACTAATCCTTAAATGAATAACTATAGAAAATTGAAGAATAACAAAAAATAGAAGCCCACTGCAGACCGCTCAGAATTGCTGATGATGTACTCCTTTCCGAACACGCTTGGCGGCCTGAGGTGGCCGACACGCCGGGACGCAGGCCCCACGGCCTACAACGCCGTACTGGCAGCGCTGCAGGCGGGATATCGGCACGTGGACACCGCCGCGTTTTACCATAACGAGGCGGACGTGGGGCGCGCGGTGGCGGAGTCGGGCCTCCCCCGCGAAGAGGTGTTCATCACCACCAAGCTGTGGACGATGAGCATGCCGTCCGGCAGCGACGGGTACTCGTACGCGATGAAGCAAGCGGAGGAGAGCCTCCGCCGGCTGGACACGCACATTGACCTCTACCTCATCCACTCACCGCATCACCGGCGCAGCGCCTGGGCATGTGGCGGGCGCTGGTGGACCTCCGGGCGGCCGGCCGCGTGCGGAGCATCGGCGTGTCAAACTACGGCACGCACCACATCGACGAGATCGTCGCGGACGGCGGCGTGCTGCCAGCGGTGAACCAGGTAGAGGTGCACCCCTTTCTGCTGCGGGAGAAGCTGGCCGCGTACTGCGAAGACAAAGGGATTTTGATCCAGGCATACAGCCCGCTGGCCAAGGCGAGCAAATTGCGCGACCCCACGCTCCTCCGGGTCGCGGCTAAGCACGGCAAGTCGGTGGCGCAGGTGAGGGGGCGCAGCATTCCCTCCGTTCCCCCAGCTCACCTCCCATCTCGTCTCCTTTCATCGCTCCATATTTTTATCCCTCTCACCGGTTGATGCCTCCCCCCGGACGCTCCGTATGCCAGGTCATGATCCGGTTCTCGCTGCAAAAGGGATACATCACGCTACCCAAGTCGCAGCATCCGCAGCGCATCGCCGAGAACGCACAAGTTTTTGACTTCGAGCTGCTGCCGGAGGATATGCGCGAGCTGAACGCGCTGGACACCCGACTCCCCACTGGCTGGGATCCCACAAAACTGCGATAGCGCCCCCATCCTATCAGCTGTGCTCTAAGTTTGAGTAAGCGAAACGGTCCTGCCACTACCGCCAGTGGATATTGGACGACAGCCCTGCACTTATCCTTCTAATTCCTGTCGCAGTTGGATAACTTATCTGTGAATGCTTATTATTCTCCTTCGAAATGCGCGAATAAGGGCGGCACACTTTAAATTTGTTTGGAGACCCAGCCGTAGGCGCCTACATAAGGGTGGCACGCTTTTAAATAAATTTGGATACCCAGGTGTAGGCGCCTGAATGAATTTCTACGCGAGCCGTCTGATTAGCAATTCAACTGCCTGTGCAAGACTTTCATGATGGATTCCCATTGTTTTATGATGTTATGAATGGCTGTGGCTGCAACAAGCAGCGCAAACTGGGCGGGGGGGGGGGGGGGGGGGGGGGGGGGGGGGCAGATGTTTACATGCGCTACTGATCACATGCCTGAAGCCACCGGCGCGTTGTGAGGTACATGCATGTGGCCGGGAAAAGGGGGGCGCAGCAGCACCGGGGTCTGGGGGCTGGAAGTGGGCTCTGGATCAATAGGCCCCACACCAGCACCAGCACCAGCACTGGTGCGCGCGTGCGGGTGGGGGGTCGCGCCATCACTGTATTATTGATTTGCCACGTGAGAGGTAGAAAGGGGCAAACATCAGCCCGCATGGCAACGCCATGCTCAAATCTACCTAGAGCTTCCGGCGGAGCGCCGCATTCAGCAGTTCCAGCTGGGCTTCCCAGAGCGTGAGGCAAGTAATAGGGTAAGAGGAGGGGGAGGGGGGGGGGGGGGGAGAAATGGAGGAGGTGGACATCGTCGGTTCAGGATCCAACAGCGCGATGCAACCGCCGGCCGAAGGCGAGTGTCCGGGTCGCGACAGGCAGCCCGGCGGGGCTACCAGACGCCGATGCTGCCGTCATAGCTGCCGGAGAAGACGAGGCCCTCGGAGGCGACGAGGACGCGCACCGCGTCGTCATGCCCGTCACACTTGCGCAGGCAGCGCAGGCTGCGCAGGTCCCAGAAGCGCACAGTGGTGTCGTAGCTGCCGCTGATGAGAAAGTTTTCGTCCACCGCGAGCGCGAGCACGGCCTCCAGGTGCCCCTCCAGCACCTTGTGCTGCACAAAGCCGTTGCTGAGGTCCCACACGCGGATGGTCTTGTCCCACGAGCCGGAAAACAGGTAGCCGGCGCCGACGCAGAGCACGCGCACGTTGTCGTCGTGCCCCTGCAGGGTCTTCAGGCACTTCAGGGAGCGGCTGTCCCACACCTGCGCGGACCCGGGCAGACAAACAGGGAGGAGGAGCTCAGCGCCAGCAGAAAAGCCATTGAGGAAACCAACGCCTCATTGAGGGCATCTATACAGTGTTAGATTATCACATTCCAACAGTCGACTACGTATGGGTGCCAGTGCACCTGTGAGAGCCCTTATTATAAACCTACAATTGCGCTTTGCATGCAACCCAAGAGAACATTTGCTACATCTCCGCCACAGTTTCGTCTTACTTGACGTCTACAGGCAGGGCAGGTTCTTGTTCACGCAGCATTCTCATAACCGCGGCGGCAACCGCACAACGAGGAGAGTTCATGAGACCATGCAGTAGCCCTAGCCGGGCCCCCACCTTGATGGTGGTGTCGTCCGAGCCAGAAAAGACACACGTCTCCGAGGCGGCGAGCGCGCGCACGGCGCCGCTGTGCCCCTGCAGCGTGGCCAGGCACTGCAGCGTGTTGACGTCCCACACGCGCACGGTCTTGTCGTACGAGCCGCTGAACATGCGGCCCGCAGAGTACACCAGCGTGCGCACGGGGCCGGTGTGCCCCTCCAGCGTCTTCAGCAGGGTGAGGGACTCGATGTCCCACACCTACCAGGGGGAGCAATGGAGCACAGGGTGGGGGGGGGGGGGGGGGGGGGGGGGGGATGTTCAGCATAGTAGAGGTGCCTGGCTCATTTTCAATCACAGAGTCATCATCAAATTGGCTCCTCTATCTACAAAACACGGACGAGAAAACGCCGGCGGAGCGGTGTGGGGCAAAGAGGCGGGGCGGGGGGGGGGGGGGGGGGGTCCCACCTTCACAGTGCCGTCATAGGAGCCGGAGAATAGGTGGTTGTTGCAGACCTCGAGCGCACGCACCGCGTCGGTGTGCCCCTCCAGGGTCTTCACGCGCTGCAGCGAGTCCAGGTCCCACACCTGCAGGCAGCAGACAGTCAGGAAAGCCGCAAAACAGCACCATAAAGGCAAAACAAACACTCGGACGCAGAAAACAAGGGGGGAACACAAAATGACACGGTGATGCGCCCTTTGCTTTTTCTCTGATGCATTGGGGTAACTTTGCAACCGCAGTGATGCCTGGAGGAGGGGGGCGGCTCCTTACCTTGATGGTGTAGTCGTACGAGCCGGAGAAGAGGCGGCGGCCAGCGACGGCGAGGGAGAGCACCGGGCGCGTGTGGTCCTCTAGCACCTGCTCGCAGCGCCGGGAGCCGATGTCCCACACGCGGATGGTCTTGTCCGCCGAGGCTGAGAACAGGCGCTGATCCGCCACCTCCACAGCCCACACGATCTCGTCGTGGCCCTGCCCAACCGCGAGCGTCAGGGGGGGAGGGCGTGTCAGCCAGAATGGCGCAAAAGAGAGCCGGGCAACACATCTTACGGCGAATATGCGAAACTGAGATGATCCTGCCGCGGCGGAGGCCGTTTCATTTTTCTACCTCTGCCGTTTCTTTGCTTACTTTCTGTCGCCCAATTTCCATTTACAAATCGGATGGAGTGCATTTCTTCATTCATTTTTTGGTTGGGGGGGGGGAGGGGGGGGGTTTACCTGGAGGATGCGGCGCGAGTTGTTGCCATCCTCAAAGCGGTAGGACGAGGTGGTGGTGCGGTTGGAGAGGCTCTGCACCGTCGGCAGCTGCACGCTGTTCTCCGTGGCCCAGTCCTGTGGGAGCAGCATGGGGTAAGCGGCTGTCAGCCCGCCTGGATGGCACAGTGCAGTGGTCTTCGCACAACCAAGGGTAGCAGCAGAGGGAAAGAAAAGAGAGACATCCAGATCGTGGTTTGTGTCTCGCAGTTTGATGGAGTTCGAGTGGAAGACGATTGAGAAAGAGGAGGGAGGGGGGATTGACCTGGATGGCGCTGCGCAGCGCAAAGTTGGGCGTGAGCTCGAGGTGCCTGAGGCGCACGCCGGTGGCGGGGCAGGTGCGGTGGCCCTGCGCCAGCCAGCGCTCGATGCAGCTGCGGTCGTAGGTGTGGCCGGTGGCGACCATGACGGGGTCGGCCATGAGGTCCATGCTAATGGGGCAGAAGAAGCTGTTGGGCGCGCCCAGCGATTTGGCGTCAGCGCTGCTCTGCGACACCTTCTCCGCCGCATCCGCCGAGCCGCCCTTCACCGGCAGGGGCGCGCTTCCGGCGGACTCCATCTGCCGCTTGGTCTCGCGCTCGCCGGTGGGGGAGTTCTGCCGGGCGCGCGCCTGTGCAGCAGTCTCCGGGGGCGACGTGGGGCCCTGGCCCTCGCACGGTGCGCCTCGCGGGTGGGTGGGCGAGTCCAGGGGCTGCGCGCTGGCGGACTGCCCGCCTGAGGGGGGGATCCCGGCGGCCGGCTCGACGCTGCTGGTGCGACTCAACAGTGCGCGGAAATTTTTCATGGGGGTGATGCCAGTGGCGCCCAGCCGCGCCCGCCACGGACGCAGCCCTGGCTCTGGACCTGACTCCCTGTTGCGGCCGTCCCTGCCACTTGTGTGTGAAGCGAAGGAAGAGGAGAAGGCAGTGAGAGGTGCCTGTGGTGCTTCGAGCTGCCTGTGCGACTCGGCCTGATGCGCTGCTGCTCTGTATGGGGAAGAGGCATGCCAGTTGTGCGCATGCCGGGGGGGGGGGGGGGGGGGGGATCTCAGCCGGTGTGGCACGGGGTAGCTGTGAGCGGTAGGCAGCAGGGGCGCGCGGCAAAGCTGGCGTGGGCTGGTGCCCGCGGGAGGGCGGCGGAGGCGCGAGGGGCGGAGGGGGAGGGCGGGGGGCGTGCAGCCCGGCCGAGGCCCGGTAAGTAACCGCAAAGCCCGGACAACCGCGCTGGCGCGGGCGGTAGGGGGAACGCCGGGCGGAGGGCCCACCGACGCGGAGCACTCAAGGAGCAGGGGGGGGGTCGGCAAGTGGAAACGGGTTCTCTGACAGGTGTAGGAGGAGCAGGGGATACGCCGTGTGTGTGTGTGGGGGGGGGGGGGTCTTGTCCCAGTATGTCCCGACGTGAGTACGGCCCTCGACCTGTAAGCGCGGCTGCAGTGAAGCGCGTTGCGCGTCGCACGACGGAAGTACTACAGTAGATACTGAACAGTAGTCGTGGATGCTATGACGAGTATACGTCGTGGGGGGGGGGGGGGGGGGGGGTTACTCACGCCTGTCCGTGCTGCCGGAGGATGCGCCGGCACCTGAGACCGGAAGAGCCAACAAAGCTCGACTTGCTGAAGTGGAAACCCGGACAAGCTTGCCACCCACTTGGCCAGGCACTGCTGTAGCGCGGCGGAAGGGCTGGCACGGGGGACGGCGGAGTGACGGCGCAGGAAGCAGAGCAGCGCGGGGCTGCGCTGTGCTGGCTATGGTCTCCTCGTATTCGTACAGGTACCAAGTACTGCGCCAGTACTGCGCGCTGTTGACAACTAAGGAAGCGACTACTGTACTGCTGGTGCGCTGCAGTTTCACTCACTGTTGCCAGTCCTGTCCCGGCCCGCGGGCGGCGGGGGAAAAAGCGACTAAGAATAGATTGCGGGTACCTAAAGGAGGTAGCGCTCTAGCTAGTGACTACTCGTCGCTAATCGCTCTACTTCTGCACTGCATGAATCCGTGTATATATATTACATCAGGGCTTTCACAAAAGCGCACTACTACAACAGAACTAACAGCAACTACATGAAAGGTTGCATGAATCCGTGACCGAGGATGATGCATCAGCATGCGGTGCGCAGCTGGCGCCGCCTGCACTCAAGGGCGTGCTGTAATCCTTAATGCAGCACCCGCCGCGCGCCAGACAGCGATGATATAAATGTGAAATCAACCGCTGGTAGTCGGCAGTATGGGTACCAGTACCAATCATGTTACTGTACTAGATTACAAGTTTACAACTGGTACATTCAGTACTTATGGCCGGCTCTACCACATGAGGATATGTACTACTCGATACGAGTGGAAGGACTAGGCGGGGATACTACCTCATCAATCGTACATCAATAATGTGCCGACGCGACAGTAGCCCAGCACATGTTTGGCTCCAATCAGAGTGCCGGCGAAACGCCTTAAATTTCGTCATAGATCCGTGATATATTCGCTAAAATCTGAGCTTTATCTGGCATGGCGCGTATCTCAAGTTGGGTTCTTATTTACACCATCGCGTCGGCAATTCCGGCACCCGCGTAATCCTTAGTACTCGGTGCACTCGTCCTGAGTAGTAACGATACTTCAAAGGGGAGGGGGCTGTGTTGTTTGCCAAAAAGGCGCTTTGGCTTGGGTTATAGTGTTTTCCAAGTCGGGAGCCAGTCGGCAGACCGCGAGAACAGAAAGCACGAATAAGCCAGGGGAGGAGGGAGGGACGCGACCCGCCACATGGTAGGCGGGGCGCGAAGATGGAAGATTGGGGCGCGGGGGGGAGAGGGGGGCGGGGGGGGGGGGGGGGGGGGGGGGGGGGGGGGGGGCACTAGATGTGCTCACGAAGCCATGCGCCATCGGAGAGGCGCAAGCTATCGGTGGCCTCTTTGCAAGGGTCACGCAGCGCGGGAGCCTCGCGTTCTCCATGACAGCGAAGCGGCTGATGGTGCGACGCCCCAGATGTTGTCGAGGTGGTTGAAGTGGCGCAGGCTGAACGCCCCCCCCCCCCCGACCCGCGCACCCGCCAAGCAAAGCCCAATCTCCCGACGCCTGACGACGGCCCCGAGGTTGGCACTATAGAGGACGGCCCTCCCCCTACTTTAGCTTCCCCGCACAACCTACTAGCCCCGCGGCGTTCATCGACCCGCGCGGGACTGGATTTACGTCATGGCTTGCCCCGGGGGCGTGCGCCAAGTGCATGCCCCCCGTTGGGCTGCTAGTGCTCGGCCAGTGGACCCCGCGACAAGACGAGTGGGACCGCTACCTCTCCGAGGAAAAGAAGCACGCGACGCGCGACGAATACCGGCATGTCCTGATTGAGTGTGTTATGGTGTCTTTACCGCCGCCGCTCACGCAGCGGGCGAGGACGCTCTGGCAACGCTTCGCGCGAAGAACGCCATCCCGGCGGACACCACGTACGCCAACGACCTAGCTACTCATCGCCTCCGCCTTCCGCACGATCGTCAAGGTCAACGCCCTGTCCGATGACCGCCTCAGCTACCCACGCTGATTCAAGTACAAGAAGACGCTCTCGAGCGAGGTGCGAGTCGCCGAACATCTCGTCTACAACCGCTTCTTCGACACCGTTGTCGCCGAGCGCGGGACCAACGGGCTCGACGGACTACTCGCCGCCCTTGACGACAAGCAATTCGAGGTCAGCCTCGTGCATGCTGCCAAGGCTCAAGCTTCCTCCTACTTCAAGGGCGGGAGCATAGGATCCGGCGGCAGCGGCGGACGTGACGGGGGCGGCGGCGGCGGAGTTACCGGCACCAAAACCAACACGGGGAAGACGGACAAGACGCAGCCGAATATATAAAACGCGGCCGAATATATAAAATGCAGTCGAATATATAAAACGCGGCCGCCGAAGCCTACCAAGCCCCAGCCCGACCTCCCGCCTAAGAAAAAGACTGCTACCACCGACGAGGACGAGGCCAGACGGTTGCGCTGCCGCGCCGATTCATGTACCCCCGACTCCCGACTGACTACGTGCGACATCATGTGCAACGGAGCTGGCGTTACATGATCGACATTTGCGCGAGCGTGCAAACCCTCCAGTGGATCCGGGAGGGCGTACGCATCCCCTTCCGATACAACCGACCCCCAAGCCCTTCCACTCCGGCGTGTCTATGCTCGACGCCACCCCGGCGCAACCCACCTAGAGGCAGCGGAGTTCGCCCGCTTTGTCGCCGCCGGAGCGTGCGAGCGCGGCACTTGCACAATATTCGTTTCCAGAATGTTTTAGTTCTCAAGCCCGGCGTCAAGTAATGGCGCTGCATCATCATCGACTTGCGCGTGCTCAATACCTACTGCGTCCGCAAGTGACTCAAGATGGAGACCCTCCTCGGAATTCAATATCTCACGAGGAAGGGCGACAACATGTTTTCGTTCGGCCTACAAGACGGCTTCTACGCCCTACTTGGCATCATTCGCCAAGCAAGACCGGGGCTACTTCACCGTCGGCGTGCGCGGACATCTCTGCCGACTCGCCGGTCGACCCATGGGATGGTCCCTCCCCCCCTAAATCTTCACGACCTTGACTGAGACCTTCGTCCGCTACCTACGCAAGCCCGAGTCCCCCTCTTCGTTTAAGATGCATGCATGCCGCAACAAAGCGCTTCCTCCGTTGGGCGCGCTGGCGGGGGCCCGTATATGTGAACGACTTCCTGATCTTGATTCTTCTCGACGAAGGAGGAGGCGCTCTGACGGATATGCAGGGCTGTCCCGCAATCCCAAGCAAGCCCCGGGAACCCAGGCAGTTTGGGCGGCTCATGGGGGTCGCCATCGACACCGAGACGGGATACTGGTATGCCCCGACGGACAAGTTGCAGCGCATCGCTACGCAGACTCAGCGGTCGAGCATCCCGCAACGCGCGGTGGTTCCCGGTGCGTGACATTTACTATCTACTCGCTAGCGGGGCAGAATCATTACATGTACATGGCCATCTCGGCCACGCGGTTCTTCCTCCGCGAGCTCCACTCCGTCGTCGGAGAACGGAGCTGGGGCGGGACGTTAGGATGACGCCGCAGCTGCGCCGGGACATGCGGCGGTGGACGGGGTGCCGGCTCAGGCCAATGGCAATAAGTCGTTTCAACGTAGGCCGATAGAGACAGCCTACCTACACGCCGACAGCTGCGGCTACTCAGGATTGGGGGGGGGGGGGGGGGGAGGGGGGGGGGGGGGGGGGGGGGGGGGTTCCTGTAACCGGCGGTTGGCGGCGAGGGGGTTATGACATGCTGTAGACGAGCAACAACACATTACCTGCGATGAGTTGAAGGCCGCCATCCTCGTTGTGGAGAGCTTCCTCCCCAACCTCGCCGGCCGCCGCCTGCTCTTCATGCACAAGGACAACCCGGCAGTCTGTCACTTCATGACAGGACCGGCCCGCCGAGAAACGGCCGCTAGCGTTTTGCAGACCCCCCAAGCCCGTCGCCGCCGACCCAACTGGACCGAGTGGCACGAGGCTTCCCACTACCACCGGGTCCGTCTTCCTACGACTGGCCCGCAGAGAAACAGCCGCGACCGTTCTACAAACCCAATGGACAGGAGAGGGCACAGCGATCCTCGACCGCCAGGGCCGCCGATGCTCCACCCGCCTGCTCGGAGCGCCGCACTTCGACGACATCGAGCGACCGGTACACCAGGTGTGGCTTCGCTCCCCCTCCTTCAGAGGCCTCACGGAGGC
Organism: Tetraselmis striata; assembly: GCA_006384855.1. Classification (NCBI taxonomy): domain Eukaryota; kingdom Viridiplantae; phylum Chlorophyta; class Chlorodendrophyceae; order Chlorodendrales; family Chlorodendraceae; genus Tetraselmis; species Tetraselmis striata. The sequence goes on from VCJN01001372.1 coordinate 160,398, forward strand.
CGACATGTGGCTGCGCTTGGCACAGGGCCTCCTCCCAGCGTACGACCAACCCCAGTCAAGCGAAGCGGCGACATACTAACAGGCGGCGACACCAGCAGACATCCTGGCACTCGCTGGAGTGAGAGCATGGGCCGAGTACGAGGCCGACACAGACGCAGACGACGCCGTGATCTGCCCCCCGACCCGCACACTGCTGGCCCTCCTGGAGGTCCGCGAGGTATGGAAAGCCCGCCGCTCAACCGACTCGGTGCGCCTCGAACTCCTTGATCCCGACGCGGCGCGCCTATTACATGATGTGTGCCGCGACGCGGTACTGGCGCTGCCGTTTGGCGACCAGTCGTATGGCCGAGCGGTGATCCAAGCCACCGTTGAAGACAGCGAGGAAAGTGAGGACACACCAACCACCCCGCATCCAGGAGTACTGCCCCCGGCACTATCCAAGCAGTTCTTCCGATGCGCGCTGACGGCCAGAGCGATCTGCATCGGCCCCCCGGCCAACCTGGAGCTGCCGACGGTAGAGCAGCTGGCGGAGGCCATCGCAGCTACCATCAGCCAGCGCATCAACACACCCCAGGGGCTGCACCATGCGCAATGGCTGACGGACACTATGACAACTGATGGTGTCGAGATGCAACATCACCACACCGAGCCGACACTGTTGCGCGTGGGAGACGACAACCTCTGCGCCATCTCCCTCGGCAAAGAGGACGAGGAGTTCGCGGACACCCTACGCCTGGCAGTGGCCCTCACTTCCCCCGTCGCCCTGCTGCGGGCGGTACGCCTCCGCACCATAGTCATCGACCTCACGGAATCCGAGTTCGACCCCTCGGAGCTGCTCATGCACCCCTTCAGCCAGACTATCCGGGAGGCGGGAGAACTGGGAGGCAACACTGGCCACAACCAAATCCGACGCGCGGCGATAGGCACGCGCAAGAAGGCTCGGAAGAACCCCCCCCCCCCCCCCCCCCAGCGTCCCTCGCCCTACGAACCGAACGACGCCCAGTCTACACCCTCACCCTGCAGCTGACCGCCCACCACCACAGCATCGTCGGTGGCACCCGCGGTACCGACAGACAAGAACAGCGGCGCAAGACAGTGTCAACAACGTGCGGGAAGATCAAGGCCGCGCCAACTCAGGTACCAGCCGAGGGGCGCCCCGCGGGCTCTGTCATCGCCAGCCCCACCACCAGCAGGCCCAAACCAACTTACACTACCAGCGACCCCAACAGCCAAGACCGCACCCCATGCCCGAGACGCCCCCCCCCCCCCCCCCTCCCCCCCTTTGGATTCGAGCACATAACACCGAGGCGCGGAGCGGTCACCGATGCAGTTGCAGCCATCGATCGGCGCCGAGCAGCAACGGAGCGCGCCCCCGGAGCAGCCCACCCAGACCCTGCACCCACAGCCACAGCCCCAGCGGCAACCGCCATGACCGGCGCGCAGACGGACGACGAGGAAGAGCTCGAACTAAAGTACGAGGACAACGACAGCACCATGGAGGTAAACGTCGCCCAGCGTGCAGCAACATGGACACCAGGGCATGGCTGACATCTCCCTTGATTCCCCCCAACGCTCAACATTGCACCGCACATTCCGCAATGGCACACCCGAGGGCACCTCAGAACGACTGGCAGAGCTCCACCACCTCACCACCGCAACCACATAGCTGCTCGCCCATTCCTCTTGCCTTGTAACCCAGCACTAGCGGCCGAACTGGCCAGCCTCACAACGGAATCACACCATCCGCGCAACCCACAGCGCCCCTCCATCCAACTGGAACAGCAACCCCGCCAGCCCCTTCCAGCAGGCAAGGTAAGGGCAAGGCAGCCACGTCAGCCAAACACAAGAAGAAGCAGCCCATGGGCCGTAGCCGCTCGGACGGCGCCACCCGCGACCGCAGCAGGAGCAAGCCGCGCCTCTCTGGCACTCACGCCTCCGACAGCGAATGGGAAACGGACGACGAAACAAACCAGACATCTCGCAGCTCTCATCAGTAACTGCAATGCGACCTAGAGCAGCAACAACTAAGCCAGTTGACTCAAGAACACCGGCCACTACTAACCCTGTGCCCGGTGCAGCTCATATGATAACACACCCATGCATGACATCACCACACACACATGACACCCACAGTTGATTAACACAATCCGCCACATGCAACACCTACCCAATCACATGTCGGAGGGCATCGAAGCCCCCACCAATCATACTAGCCAACTCAGCGGTGGATAAATACTGAGCAACGCATAGCTATTCCGGCCAGCCCCCTTCCCCCATCTCACCTTGGTAGCTGCAGGCGGGACGCTTCGGCTGCCTAAGCTTGCATGCTGAGCTCTGAATGGGATAGGCCTGACTTAGGTAGGGATAGCACAGGGGCGCTGCTGTCCTAGCTTCAGCCCAATGGAAGGAGGAGGGGCTTGGGCACACAAGAGGAAGGCCGGTAGCTTGAGCTGTTATTACACCTAGTGTTCCCTATCATGCATGGTCAGGGATAGCAAGTCCTGAGAACAACTCAGTATGGGCCAGTGGATGCAGCAGACTAGCAATTGTAATCACTTTCAATTTCAATTTCAATTTGCAGACCCAATGGACAGGAAAGGGCAAAGCGATCCTCGACCGCCAGGGCCTTCGCTGCTCCACATGCATGCTCGGAGCGCCGCACCTCGACGACATCGAGCGACCGGTACACCGGGTGTGGCTCCGCTCCCCGTCGTTCAGGGGCCTTACAGAGGCCGACATGTGGCAACATCTGGCGGAGGGCCTCCTCCCGGCTTACGACTAACCCCAACCTGGCAAAGCGGCGGTTGACCAATCGGTGGCGACACTAGCAGACAACCTGGCACGCCGGCGTGATACGAGTACGAGGCCGAGTACCGACCCAGACGCAGACGACGCCGTATCTACCCACTGACCCGCACCCTATTGGCTCTCCTGGAGGTCCGCGAGGTGTGGAAGGCCGCCGCTCAACCGACTCGGTGCGACTCGAACTCCTTGATCCCGACGCGGCGCGCCTATTACATGATGTGTGCCGCGACGCGGTACTGGCGCTGCCGTTTGGCGACCAGATGCAGGGCCGAGCGGTGATCCAGGCCACCGTCGAACACAGTGAAGAACGCGAGGACCCGGCCCCCCCACCCCACACCAAGGAGTGCTGCCCCCAGCACTGTCCAAGCAATTTTTCCGAAGCGCGCTGGCGGCCAAAGCAATCTGCACCGGCCCCCTGGCCAACCTGGAGTTGCCGACGGTCGAGCAGCTAGCAGAGGCCATCGCAGCCACCATCAGCCAGCGCATCAATACACTCCCGGAGCTGCAGCACGCCTAGTGGCTGACGGACACCATGATGACTGTCGGCGTGGAGATGCAGCACTACCACACCGAGCCGAAACTGTTGCGCGTGGGAGACGACAATCTCTGCACAATCTCCCTCGGCAAAGAGGACGAGGAGTTCGCGGACACTCTACGCATGGCAGTGGCCCTCACCTCTTCTGCCGCACTACTGCGGGCGGTACTCCTTCGCACCATTGTCATCTACCTCACGGAGTCCGAGTTCGATCCCTCGGAATTACTCATACACCCCTTCAGCCAGACTATCCGAGAGGCGGGAGAACTCAGCGGCAACACTGGCCACAACTAGCTCCGACACACAACGATGGGCATGCGTAAGAAGGCTCGAAAGACCCCTCCGGCATCCCTCGCTCTCCGGTCCGAACGACGCCTAGTCTACACTGTCAGCATGCAGCTGACCGCCCACCACCACAGCATCATCGAGGGCACCCGCGCAACTGACTGAACAGAGCAGTGGCGGAAGACAGTCTCGACAGCGTGTGGGAAGACCAAGGCCGCGCCAGCTCATGTACCGGACGAGGGGCGACGTGCGGGCACAACGCCATCACCACTACCAGCCGGCCTTGCCCAACTGACACTAACAGCGACTCCAACAGCTCAGGCCGAACATCAGATCAACGACACTCCCCCCCAATAAGGGTTCGAGGACATGTTACCGAGACGCGGGGTGGTCGCTAATGCCGTCACAACCATCGACAAGCACCGAACAGCTACGGAGCACGCCCCCGGGAGCCCACCCAGCTCTTGCACCTACAGCCACAGCCCCAGCGGCAACTGCCGTGACCGGAGTGCAGGCGGAAGACGAGGACGAGCTTGAACTGAACTACGAGGAGAACGACAACAACATGGATGTGGACACCGCCCAGCGCAACGCAGCGGATTCACTAGGTATGGCTGACATTACCCTTGACTCCCCCCAACGCTCAATAGCGCAACGCACATTCCGCGAAGGCACACTGGAAGGCCCCACATAAGGGCCGGTCGAGCTTCAGCACCTCACCACCGAGACCACATAGCTGCTCGCCCAGTCGTCCCCGGCCAGTCAGCCTGCACTCGCGGCCGAACTAGCTCAAAGCGGAGTCACATCGACTGCGTAACCCCCAGCGCCACTCGATCCGGCTCTAACACCGCCACCCTCGCCAGCCCCTCTCCGCAGTCAAGGGCAAGGCAGTCGCATCTGCCAAGCACAAGAAGCAGCAGCCCGGGGGTCGTAGCAGCCGCTCAAGCGGCGCCACCCGCAACCGCAGCAAGAGCAAGCCGCGCCTCCCTGGCACTCGCGACTCCGACAACGAATGGGAAACGGACGACGAAGCAGCCCAACCATCTGGCAACTCGCATCAGTAACTGCCACGCGAACCACCGCAGCGACAAGCAGGCCAGCTGACTCAAGAACACCGGCCACTACTAACCCATGTGACCGGTGCAGCTACTATCATATCATACAATCGTGACAGCACCGCCCGAAACACGGGACATCCCCATCGCTCGATGATTACCACAACCCCGCCACATACAACAAATACTTACTGCAATGAAGAAGGGCATCGCAGCCCCCACCAATCATACTAGCCAGCTCAGCGGTGGATAAATACTGAGCAACGCATAGCTAAGATAGGCCTGACTTAGGTAAGGGCAGCAGGGGGGCGCTGCTGTCCTAGCTACAGCCCGCTGGAGAGAGGAGGGGCTTGGACACACAAGAGGACGGCCGGTAGCTTGAGCTGCAATCACACCTAGTGTTCCCTACCATGGTAAGAGATAGCAAGCCCTAAGAACAACTCAGTTTGAGCCAGTGGACGTAGCAGACTAGCAATGTAATCAATTTCAATCTCATGACATGGCTGACCTCCCGCCCACCCGAGAAGATGCACGAGCTGCGCCGCATGTGATGCCTGATTGACACGCATGGCCTCCACCCGCGCGCGGTAGATCCGGTTTACGACCCATGCGAACGTCCGGGCGGACCGGCTCAGCGACGATTGGCAGCTCGACCCGGAGATGTTCGCGGAGCTGGACTCGCGGTTTGGGCCGCACTCGATCGACCGTTTGGTGTCGGCCCTCAACACTGTGCTGCCCCGCTACAATGCTTGTTAGCTGGACCCGACGTGCGGTGCGGTGGACGCCCTGCACCTGTACGACGGCGCACGGCGCCGGGAGGACATCTGGTACAACCCACCCAAGTCCATGCTGTCCACCATGGACTACCAAGCAAGTCCATCAAGCTACGGCAGAGCGGGGCCGCGACTACCGTGGTCGTCCCCCGCCGGCAGGGCAAGGCGTGGCACAACGCACTCGCCAAGTTGGCGGAGGAGGAGCCCGTCATGGAGCCGCGTGCAAGATTGTTTGTTTCGGGGCGTCGGGCGGGGATTGGTATGGTCGGCAGACCTCAGTGGCTTGTTGATAGTGTCTTCCGCGTTCCCTTTCGGGGTGGGTGTACGATGGTGCCATCAGTGCCATCCTGGCGCTGCACCCCAGTAGTGTTGGCGCAAATCGTCAGCCGGCGGTACACTCGCTGCACGCGCCCCCCCAACCAACGCATTAATTACATGGAGGAGGTCGCGGGTGTGCGAACCCGTGGGCGGACTCCATGCGGCCCTGCATATGGCGCAGGTGTTGGAGTCTGATGCCATGGGCGCACAAACCCTGTAGTTGCTGAGTGCCGCGGCCTGGGCCCCTTCCACGGCGGACACCATGGCAGTAAGATTCGGCGCTACTTCCAGTTTTGCGAGGACGAGCGCCCCCCCCCCCCCCCCCCCCCCCCCCCCCCCGCATGGCGGTTGGCGACCCAGCTACGATGGCGCGCTACGTAGTCACTTATTGGCCGGAGGACCTCGGCACGATCAATGCCCCCAGCCTACATGCCTACCTCTACGATGTCGACAACTTCTTAGAGGATCACGGCTTGCCAACGATGGCGCTCCGTCCGCTGGTGGCTAAGGTCCGCAATGGCCTTGAGGCATCACATATGTCGCTGCTCCCCACGCTGCGTGGGGTGTTCCTATCGGCGCTGATCGATGGTGTTCAAGGCCCTCACCCGCCTAGCCCAAGCTATGCGGCGGTAGCATGGACATGTGTGGAGTCCGGCAGACGACGTGTTACCACGTGTTCGCCTATTCCGAGCGGCGATTGCGGTCGTCGCTCTCTCCTTGTTTTTTCTGCCGCGGCGGGGTCGGGGTTGAGTGCAAGTCTGGTCGCGCGGACCAGCGAAATCCCCCATATAACACCGGACACATAAGGGAAAACGCGGTACCCCGGCTAACGGTAAACTACTGTGTCAAATCCCGGATGCGACGCTGCCGGGGGTAACCAGCCTGATGCGCTACTTCGACAGCGCCCGTAGCACGTTCGCTGGCGGATGGCTGCCGGTCGCACGTTCGCCATCGACCGCCATACATGAGCCCGCAGCGAATAAGTGGACAGCGGACACGTTGTCAAGGTGGCTACCGCTCGTACTAGCGACAATCGACGAGCAGCCCCCGGCGGGATTTGCCCTGACGTCGCACGCTTTGCGGAAGGGTGCGGCGACCGCCGCCTACATCATCGGCGTGATGATGCAGAAAATCAGGCATTTCGGCGGCTGGAGCGACTACGACTCACTCCAACGTCGTGTTGGACTACATCGACCCTACGGCGCTGCCGTGTCCGGCAGCATGGCACTTCGTCGGTCGGCTCGCGCCGTGCGGTGGCCAGCCGGCGCTCGTGCCGCACGAACTGGCGACCTAATGGCAAAATTGTAGGCCCATGCTTCTTAATTGATATTTAGAGAGGTTTGAATTGCACTGGGACTTGGTATTGTCCAGTCATCCGCGCGGAGAAATGCCGGACGTTTCAACTACCAGCGCACGCGGTCCGCGGGCAACGACGCGCGGGTCCCAGCCCCTATATGACGCTCCGGTCCCATCAGGGGCGCTCACCTTCTGCTTTTACGCGAATTCATCGCTCACGCAACCCATCAACCCACCCCGTACACTACGCATTACTGAGGCATGCGCCCCACGGCCAAACATTGTAATAAAGTTGTGACATTTTTTGGCAATATGTTATTTACCTGCTGTTTAAATGAAGATGTTTGTGCTACCACTAGTTGGGGTTTCCTTCCCGCATGGCGACCGCGGCATGCGTTCACATGTGTACGCGCTACAAATGTGGCACGCATGCAATGCTCGCAGCTATAACATCGTACTCAAAAGCACGGTAGTCCGCGTACTTAACACACCCGAATTGCGCGTGTGAAGACCGACCCGCCGTCCTCCGACCGCCGGTACCGTCTTCTCGGGTGCGACTAGCCGACTTTTGCCGTATGTTGACAGCTAACCTTACAATCGCAGCTTCGAAAGGTCGCGCTAAAACACCGCGCCCTCTTCTCAACAAGCCCCCCTTTTAACCGCGCCTGATGCGCGGGTTGGTGGTACCGGTGGCCCCTATATATGCGTGGCCTCGCAATGGCACGCTCTACCATGGCGCCGACTGCTCGGCGCCTTGGCCTAGCTCGCCGATTCAAACAACTACCTCGGGACTAACAACGATTCCGTGTCCGGCCGCGGTGGCCGACTCGACTACCATGAGCAAAGAGCTGCTCCCTCCGGTCGGTTAATTTTGCCGCGGCGCGCGACGAGCACGCGGCCTAGGGCGACCGGCGGCTACATGCTTTCCATGGACCTACATGACAGCTTCAACACCGTCGTCATCGCTCCCTAAGACCGAGACTATTTCACCGTCAACTACCGAGGCAAGCTCTACTGGCTGGCGGGGCTCCCCATGGGGTGGAGTATGAGCCCCTACTATACTTTTGCTCGCTCACTGCGGCGTTCAACCGCCATCTGCGACGCCCCGACTTCGGAGTGACCTCCCAAGTAGGAGTACGCCGTGCAAAGATGAGCATAGGGCAACATCAAACGGTGCGCAACCACTACTGCCGTGGCTGCCGCATGCTCCCCTACATGGACGATTTCATGTTCTTTGCGTCCAGCCGAGCCCAGTAAGGCTACACTGTGCACGACCGCCTCACCTCTCTGCTCGGACGGCTCGGTCTCAGCCGACACCCCGCCGACAAGGACTATTGCTTGGGAGCCGGTACACGGGCTGGGGCACCTGGGTCTGGAGATCGACTCACGGAGCGGTGCGATTCGAGCTCCCCTTCGGAAACTCGATTCACTCGCTGCTACGGCCCTCGGCCTCATCCGCCAGGCTTAGCGAGACATGCCATGGCTGCTTGTGCGAGAGCTCACGTCCCTGTCAGGACGCGCTCAATTCTTATTTCTCGCCATCAAGCCGGCGCGGTTCTACCTGCGCAAGCTGCATGATGGGCTCCGCACAAATGACTCGTGGAACGGGCGCGTCAAGACGACGCGCTAGCTCCAATGCGACCTTGAGTGGTAAGTGGCGGTCCCAAACAACGCGATGACCGTCGTAGAGACGTTGCAAGGGTTTCACTGGTGCCAGTCCTGTCCCGGGGGTGAAAAAAAAACGCAATGACCGCTCCATCTAGAAGCCCGTGGAGACGGCCTTACTACTTGCATGTCGACAACTCCATCCGGCTATGGGTGGGGCGCCGTCCTCAACGAAACGAATCCACCGAGGCGCGAGGGCTCTGGTACGACGGTGACCGCGAGCTGCACATCACCTACAAGGAGCTCAAGGCTGTCCGGTACGCCGTGCTCACATTCCTCTCGGAGCTGCGAGGTCGACATGTGTTGCTCCACGAGGATAACATGGGTGTGGCCAACTTCCTCGCCAACCTCACCTCCTGCTCTTCTCTGCTCATGACGGAGCTGGGAAAACTGTGGTTCATCCTTGACTCCAATGACATCTTCATCCGTGCGCGCTACATCAAGACCAAGCACGGCGAACATCTGGGCTGACCGGCTCAGCAGTGAAATTGAACACGATGACCGGGGGGGGCGAGAGCGGGAGTCTAGCTCGTCGAGCCTCGATGCTAGTCGCTGGAGCATGTTGGCAGTAAAATCGGGGATAGCGACCGGGCGGCGTGGCGGTCGTCACTACTCGGCTCTTCGCATGCGTCTTCGTACCGGTCGTTAGGCAACTTCGGTTGCTTGGGGCGCCATCGTGCCCTAGTTGCGACGTGGGTCTTGGTGAGCTTCGAATGTCGGCGAATGTCGTGAGAGGGTTGTAGAGGTCGGACCTTGCAAGACCACGGGAGTCCCGATGCGTTGGGTGAGGGACGATCTCGTGCAAAAGCAGAAGGTGAGCGCCCCGGGTGGGACCGGAGCGTCATACATGGGCTTGGACCCGCGCGTCGCTGCCCGCGGGCCGCGTGCGCTGGTAGCTGAAACGTCCGGCGTTACTCCGCGCGGAATGGACAGTACTAAGTCCCGGTGAAATTCCAACCTCTATAAGGAATTTAAGGTATAAACCGGTATCAATTTGATGATTTTACTCATCATCGCGCGTACTAGTACTCCGACCACGACGGGGGGAAATATTCCCGTGTTAATATACGCGACGACCACCACATTTCATCCGCCGTTGCCGGAACATCCTAAGGCGTTCCTCACTAGGGACTACCACCCTAAAACCCCCACCCCTGCCTGTCTCTTCCGACCCATAGCTTGAGTCCGTACTTGGCCGAGGCAGCTTTTCCTTTTCCGCCCGCCAGTACGATCACTTTCTCACTGAACGAACGACGCTCGTGGGTCAGCCCGCTACGCCGCGGCGGTGCGTGAGGCGCGGGAGCGCCTTCATGATGCTAATGTTGGCCACATTTGCGAGGCACACGTGCGCGCGATGGAACGCCAGGCGTCGATGCGGAGGCTGCGTCGGGCTCGCATAAGCTAAAAGGAGCTGACAACGTTCCTCTGGAAAGTTTACTTCCTTATGAATCACTAAATTTAATGTTGGACTATGCCACTAACTCTCGGTTGCAGAATGAGGTGGGCACTCATCGCCTTAGCATTTGCATGGAACGGCGGATATATTGTTATTCGGCCAACTCGACATGTCGTCGGGCATGTTGTCGGTTGCCAGAGTCCCCAACGCGAAGACGGCCATGACTCCGCAGGAACTGCGGGAGGTCGCTGCCCGGTAACTCGTCTTTATGCCTAGTCTTCCGTTCATGACCCTAGTGGTTGGTAGCCATATCGCTCTCTCGAGTTAGCACTACCACCCCGCCATTATTGTCGACCTCTATGGCGAGTGAGCGACGTGCTTATGCACCTCCCGGCACAATAACTGGCTATAGCATGTACACCTTTCGCGATCACTATATATGCTCACCTTATGGGCATCCCCGTAGGCCGAGAAGTCTACGACTTGTTACAGTCTCATGCAGTGCCTCTTGGCAACAATATTCCCATGCATGGATTATACCAAAGGAGCTAGACGCAGAACTCTCCCTCCCGGCGTTCAACGTCGTGACCGGGAGCTGTGACTCCCGGAGCTTGAAGCCCACGCTCCTGAAGTTCAAGACATGCGGAACCGGGTCAAGTACATCGCAGTGCCATGCGCATGGGCCAGCACGGCCGGTTTGGGCGCACCATGTTGGGCGATTTGCAGCGGGGCGTACGTGTTGGCAGTGCGGGATGCGGCGTGGCGGCACAACACGCAGCCGGGACCACATACCCCACGTCAAGACAGCATGAACCTGTCGGAGTACCACACCGTGGGCTGACGGCCACGAGCATGGTCCCTGGCGCAGTGGGTGAGGTGAGTAGGAGAATAATGCCCCGCACAGTGCGCGCTATCGCACGCTTGGCCAGGTATCGGGGCGCCCTAGGCTCTCATCGTGGGGCACTACTCGGTGATGAACCACCCGGGCTCACCGGAGCCCTTACTGTTCGCTGGAGATTTCATCATGGTGCTGAGCTTGGTGGCAACTCGATATCCTGCGTGCTCGCTGCCTCATCAGAGGGCGCAGATTCGCCCGTCATCCCGTTGCCGAAGCCACACAATGCCGCCAAGGATCATCCTCGCAGAGACGTGCACGCATGGTCCGGACTCTCATCCGGGCGCACATCACTCACCAGTCCCGCCTCGTGCGGGTTGCGGGCCGCGTTTAAGCGGCTTGTGTTGATCTCCTAGTACTGCGCTCAGCGCCCTCGGAGTGATCTTCGTGGTGCAGATCCGCCAGATCCGCATCCGCATTGAAGACGACCCGACATCACCGGGAGCATTCCAACTGTGCTCTGATCCCCGCCCGACCAATCCCCAGAAAACCGCCCGGGGCAAGCGGGCCCGCCGTCGAGCGTGGCTGCATGGCCGACCAGGCGGCAACAAAGATCCCTCGAAGCCGGCGATAGCCCTCAGCATCACCGGCAGCCGCGCCAAAGCCCGCAGAGGCCGCAGCCCTACTCCCAAAGTAACCCGCCGCGGGACAGGACCCGCGGGCCGGAGGCTAGAAAAGTTTGAACAACAGCCAGTCACGATGCCGAGGGCTCAGACCCACGGCGCCGCCGTGCCCCAGCGAACATCAGCGACTAGGACGTCTCGCTGAAGGCATGCCTCCGCGAGCAACTCATGCAAGACATCGCAGCACAAATGGACCGCAGGTTCCCCGTTGAGGCGCATCCGCCTCTCCATCAAACTTACCGCCCTGGTCACCGGCGGACCGCTGCACCCGCTCCCTTTCCACGGAGACGGGCGCCCATGACGAACATGTGGAGCCCCCTCCTCCACGACATCGACGTGGAAGCCGAGCTCCACTTCGACATGGAGGAGGCGACGGACGAGGCCTAGCACCCGCCCCCATCCCGCGCCTACATGGCTCACCGCACCTACCTGTGCACGTAGCGGTGGCGCGCTTGCAGCGGCCCATACGGACAGTTGACACTCTCTGTATGGCGCGCGATACGTACGTCGGTATTATTTGAAACCAAAGCGTGGTAGTGAATGTTGCTTTCATCGGAGATACAAACGCCCGATTTCCAAAAGCGTATAGTTGAAATAAAACGCATCATGCCATGCGTATACTACATGCACTAGTGTACGACTTGCCAAGAATGTTGACACATAGTGATGAGCATGTCTGCCTTCCATATCGCGCGTTATGTCGCATACGGCCCGTGCCAGCTGGCCAATACCCCCACACTGTGTGCCGAGAGGAAGCATATGAGAGGCTGCTATCTTCTTGTTGCTATCTCCGGCACCATATGCGAGGAAAACGACCTCCTTCCTATCAAAATATTGGCGTTTAATGCATTCCAAACCGATGATTACAAACCTGCTGTTCTATAATCCATGCAGTTGTTTTGATGTCGCCACGCAACATGTGCTGTGTGCACGCCACATGCTGCACAATATGGATTGCCACAGCACACCATGCTCACCTGGTGTCACGGATTTACCGCCAATGGCTGCAATTGCATGAATTATGCGCGCTGGGTCTATCGACTCCATGCGATCCGGTCAAAATTGCTCCCATAAAAAAAATGCAAAGACTCTTGTGGAGGACTGTAACACCACATTGACATCATGTTACAGTGCAGATATCCTTTCACGGGGGGGCCGTGCACAATGGTTGGTCACGTGTTATCACAACATGGCAAAGTATGACCTCAGCTGCTTCATCAGCTCCTGCGAGTCTGCGTGCTCGGGGTAAGATTCCAAGGCCTGCGGGCGGGGCACATGGTCCGATGTCAAACCGATCCTCCGCCAGCAGTTAGGGGCGCTACAATTGGGATCCATGCACCCAAGGCCATGGCACATTCAGGCCAAACCATTCTGCTCAACCAACCGCTGAAACAATCGATGCCGACGCAAACTCACCGAGGGACGTAGTCCCTCGCATACAGTCAAACATTCCGGTCTTCAAGCCACCGTGACCAGCGTACAATTAAATTCGCCCGATGTACAGCGCTTAGCTACAACAGAAAACCACACCACACCGCACCAAAAGCAGTGAAAAATGCGGGGCCAAACAACATCAAACGCTGCCGTACATGGTGCCAAGGTACTGATATCAATGCTGAGCAGCGGTTATAAGTTTTTACTACACGATACTTGCGCCGGGGCCAGTTTCTACTATAATCCTTGAACCAATAAGTAGGCGGGCGGTGTGCATTAATCTATAATGTGAAACTATTTACCCCTCATACAAGGTTCCCAATGGGCACAAGTATAGTCGCTATATGCCTAGCCTAGTCGATATATATTGTCATCCATCGATCCCAAAATATTATGAGTGCTGATGCAGTATATACGATACGATGCCAGGCAAGTACTGCTACGAGTGTCGTATCTTGGGATACGGCTGTATATAGCACAGTAGCAGCATCAGATCTGAAACGCCAAAACGTGACGACATTTGAGGGCAACCCTCCACTTCAGCCGTCCCTGCTCAGCAGTATGTTATATACATATGTATGTATAAATATGCTGTATATTGCATGACACGGAGCTACTAACACGGGACTGCACGTATTATTTACGTATAGTAGCCTCCGCGCGACGAGCGTTGACGCTGATGATATTACGAATACTGTGAACTACCGGGTACGACCATGCGACGGCGTTTATATGATGTCCTGTGACAGGCAGCGACAGCTCCACTTTGAAGTTGATGAAATACAGACCCCATGTTCCGTGCTTGTAGGTCGTCACACTTGGCCCTGATGATACAGGTATGTATTGTATAAAGTACTGACATGGTTTGGTTTGGTCTGATGTTGGGACAGGCGCGGTCGCTTGAAAATGGAACATAATCTCCACACACATCATCACGGATTGTATCAACGGATTCCCTCTACTCGGGGGGGGGGGGGGGGGGGGGATCGGCCGGCGAGGAGCCCACCTTGGCGGTGAACGCGTGGCTCTCCTCGAATGCGCCCGATTTGAGGGCGAGCAGGCCCGCGTTGAACTGCGCCTCGTACATGTTGTCCTGCAGGTTGATGGCCCCCTGGAAGTTGGACTGCGCCATGTCGCCGTTGCCCTTCCGCTGCTCCAGCACGCCCAGGTTGTTGAAGGCCTCGGCGTGGTTCGCGTCCACGGACACCGCCACCTTGAAGGACTGCAGCCGGCAGCGCGCGGGGAGGTCAGCTGTATGCAAGCCGGGGCACAGCAGTCGCCCGCGGTGAGGGGACGGTCTAGAGTATGGTTGGGTAATACAATTGGCCACATAATAATTGGGTTCGCGTATCCCAGAGCTAATCGGCAGGTCTGCAGCATAATGCCGGGGATTCTGTGCTGCTTTCGTGGTGAACTATAATAAACTCGCAAATGTAAACATTGTCCCCCCTTCTTTGCGAGGGGGGTGAAAACGAGAACTGTGAAGCGGACCCAAAGCGCGGACATGGTGCGTGGCAGGGAGTGCCTCGCTGGCTGACAGAGCGTTGTGCTCACCTGGTAGGCCAGCCCAAGGTCTCCGATCCCGATCGCAATCTGCGGCGCGTCACGCGCGGTCAGTCTGCGTCGCCCCGCCCGTTCATGTGACGGCTGAAGGTGAAGCTGGGGTGGGCCCAGGGTGGAGGTGTTGAGGGGGTGGGTTTATGTCACTGGACATAAGCTTCGGCCGAGATCAAAGATAATCTTTACGATAGTACGATAAAGCGGCAAAGCTGAAACGTATATTACAGGTCATGTATGGGTTGAAACATTATAGATCAAGTACATAGTCAACCCCGTATGGTCAGCGACTACACAGCATGAAAATCAGAGATGATCCGTGGCTCCCCCGGGGGTTAGGGGGGCGGGCGCACCTGCCCGATGTTGTACCACACGTCCGCCATGTTGGCGTCATCCGCCAGCGACAGCGCGCGCTCAAAGCAGTGCAGCGCCATGTCGTACTGGCTGGCGTAGAAGCAGCACAGGCCGAGGTTGTTCCACAGCTCCGTGTTGTTCACGCCGATCTGCAGCAGCCGCCTGTGGTCCCGCACAGCAAGGTGAGCGCGGGCAGCCGCAGTCCGGCACACACGCAATGGGCTGCCGTGACCTGTTCCGGCCACGACGCGGATGGGCGCTTGGCAGGGTTATGCGAATGTTCATTTGACTTCATTTCAGTTAACCACGCCGACTTATGGATAGTCCCGCTTGACAACGCCGCCGTAGTGAAGTTTCATTTGACACAATAAATGACCCTAACCGCACTTAGGTAGCACACTAAACGCGGACTTCAAACAATGAACGTTATCTCGGTCATAGCATTGTATGTGGTAGCTTACGTTGCGGTTCTATGCAAAGCTTAAGCTAAATTGGCATGATTATAAGTCGCATCCTCGCTGAGAAACCTCGCTAAACTTCTGTGACAGTATATCCCTTATCCGCTCGGTTGAGCGGTCGTCTCGTGCGCGAGAGGTCCCGGGATGGAACCCTGGTCAATGGATTTCGGCAATATCGTCCCGGCGTGTCCTGGGTTTCCCCGGTTGATGCATTAGCCCTTCGGGGTTCGAATGAGGCAATGGTCTACGTGCTATGCCATACCTACGACTGCAGTTGGCGCAAGAGGCCAAGTGCTGGGGCGGCTTCGGCCGACGTCCCGGGGCGAACCTTTACTTTAGTACACTTTTGCAACCTCCAAAATTTTCGTGAATTCTGAGGGTCGCCCGGCTTATAGTTAATCAAGTCCGCTTCATTATGTTGAACGACGTGCTTTAATAGTACATACAGTTTACGCACAACCCCGATCGTGGCGCCTGCAGCGGCCGCCGCCTGCGGGCATGTTGAGTAACAGTTCGCATTAATGTCGAGATCTTTTTTAATTGCGTTTTCTCACCCAGGCCAGAGGCCCGCCGCACCTGTAAAAGCGCAGCGCGATCTCCGGCTGGTCGGTGTAGAAGTGGTACGACGCGAGGCACGCGATGGCCTCCACGTTGGACGCCTCGTAGAACAGCACCTTCTTGTACAGCTGCACGCCCTGCTCCATGTCGTTGAGCGCGTCGTGGATGCGCGCGGCGCCCAGCACGAGCGACACGTCGCCGCGGTGCTCCTCCGACGCCTTGAGGTACGCCTCCAGGGCGGTGTTGGGTTGGTCCAGGCGGATGTATACCTGCGGGCGCCGCATGGGCAGAGGGACGCGCTTCAGCCCCATAACGACACAGCAGGCTGTGTGGAGGCGTATCGAATGTCCCCTCTTTGCCTAACCCCCTCGTCCCGGGACGGCAAAAAGATTTCAATGAGGCCTTTCTATATAAATAAGTAACATATATATGAATATGTAGGACAGGGCTAAAGTTATGCAGGCTAGGCTGTATATATAGGGCAAATCATGGCTGTATAGGATAGTATAAGTAAAGTAATATTATATATTCATACAAATATGCACACATCCTCTTCAGCGTGGCATTGCAGGACGCCAATGGGAGCCCCTAATAGCAAAAGACGAGTCTTCATTTTGCGTGGGGACAACAGAGAGCTTGTGAGGGATTATCGTGTGTACCTGTCCTGCAGGATGCCAATGAGACCCCCCTGAAAGTAAAAGGAGAGTCTTCATTCGCGTGGGAACAACAGAGAGCTTGTGAGGGATTATCTTGTGTCCGTGAGGCGCTCGTTGGCATGGCAGGGCACGGCGCCAACCCGCCCTTTTGAGTGGACTATTCAAAATGTGTCTGTAGGAGTCTACGCTAACCTCACTGCTGATTATATGCCGATTTGCTTGTTGGAGGGTAGCACCTAAACAAGCGCCGCGCGCGGTGGCGCACCGCGAACATGCGACGTGTCGGGGGACGCCTTGCTGCAGGTTCTCAACTTCGTCAAATGTTCAATGCAAACCCGTGTATTTGCGGGTGGGCGAACAGCGGGCATTTTTCCACAGGATATCTCTTGCAGGTGCGGCGGCACCCGGACCGCAGAAATTATGCCCGCGATCCCGCCGCGGACTTCGACTAGTTAGGGGTTGGCGTTGATAACCGTTAATGACCGGCTACAAACCAAGTGCGGGTATCTTAAAAACTGGCGACGGGAACTGTAGGCGACTAAATAAACTCGCCACAAACGGTGGGTATTTCGGTTTGGAGCTCATAGCTGACCACGTTTTACCAATAGTCACCGGCTGCCGGGGTTTGTCGCCCAAGTCGCAACATCTCGGGCAATATGGGGGTCGTTACTAACCCGTTATTCATCCCCGGCTAATCAAATTGGCGACTTTGGGATAGTATCCAGTTGCAGGGGTGGACTGTATGGCCAATGATGAAACAATTCCACGCGCCATGATTCACCAGGAATGGCCTGCATCCCTGCGGTGCGAGCCGAGCGCCGTAATCATGCCAGGGGCTGTGTGCGCTCCCACCGACAAACAGTGGCGGGTGAGACACCGGCGGAGGCCGTCGACGCAGGCGGTCGGGGTCAGCGGGCCGGTGCGCACCTTGCAGAGCTCCAGCACGGTGGTTACGTTGTTCTGGTCGCGGATGGAGCTCTGGAACTGCCGCTCCGCTTCCCGGAACAGGCCCTGCGTGTCAGCGGAAAAGGAAAGGGCACGGGGAGGTGGGGAGGGGGGGGGGGGGGGTCAGGTAAGACCCATTGGCGGCGGTGGTGGAGACACCATTTGGACAAGATTGCCCCGGCAGGAATGGGGAGTATGGAGAGGGGGGTGAAGGGAGGGGAGGGCACCAGCTGGTAGTAGCACTTCCCCAAGCGGGCCTTCCACCACCAGTCCTGGAAGTCATTCTGCGACATCGGGGGGTTGTTAGCGCCGTATCTGCCTTCCCTGCCCTAACATCCAAGCGGCAGGGGCTTCATATATACACATACACGTACCGTACAAACACAAACAATCTGCGGATAAATGACGGTTTGAACCCCCCCCCCCCCCCTCAAAAGAGGAAAAACTATCAAAACGAAGATTAAATTAGAAAATATCACGAAAGTATTACGAATATTCCGACGCAAAGGTGCAAAACAATTCGTATTTTTAGCCCCCTCGGACCGTGTTTGATTGTACGGTACATGTACACATACATGTGGGGGAAATGTAACTATATCTACTGTTACTATAGGCTTCAAATTGGGCTTGCACGCGGCCTATAATAACATTTGCTATATTTCCGCTATAGTTTCGTCTACATTTGACCTCTGGTAGGCAGGGCGAGTTCTTAGTCGCATTGTTATTGTTAAACCCCCCCCCCCCCCCCCCCCCCCCATCCCCCACCCACACACACATGTACACGTACATATACGGGTGCCAACGCCTGCCGGAGGTCAATTGTAGACGAAACCACAGCGGAAGTACAGTGAATGTTCTTATAGGTTGCATGCAAGCCCGATTTCAGACTTGTACCAAGGCTTGTTATAGGTGCGTCGGCACCCGCAGACCTAGATCCAGATGTCGTCACACACACACACACACACACACTTCATGAACATATTGAGAACGAAAGGGATGGTGCTAGTAGTGGTGGAGGGGAGGCGGGGGTGGGGGGGGCACCTTTGCCGTCGCATACGCGCACAGCTCGAGCGCCTTCTTCGGGTTGTGGTCGTGGTACAGGATGTAGTCGCACAGCACGCGCGCCAGCATGGGGCGCTTGGCGTACTTGGCGAGGTCCAGGCGGTCGACGTTGATGAAGGGGCCGCTTGCCTCGCTCAGCATGCTGGCCGTGCCCAGCCGCACAAACCTGCGGGCGCCATCAAGAGGAAGAGGAGGGGGGGGGGGAGGGGGGGGGGGGGGGGGGGGGTCAGCCGTTGCTTCCGCCTGCCTTGCGTGCTGGTGGGGCAGTCAGGGCGGGCTCAGGGCGGCATCGGGGGGCGCGCCTGCCGGAGGAGGTGACGGGGCGCGAGGTGCCAGGCCGCCCGCCCTGGAAGGCCGTCTCCACGCGCCCCGTGTTGAGCCGCCCCTGGCTGGCGCTGCGGCTGCTGGTGCCCTGGCAGCGGGGGGTGTGGCGGGGGGTCAGGGGTCAGGGGCCTGTCGGGATATGATCGGATTGCGCGGGAGCGAGCTTGGAAGGCCGAGTGCAGGTAGGTTCAGGCAGATTTTCTGGTGGCCGTAGCTGAGGATGCCCCTGGCCAGCGCGGTTGATAGGGGGGGGGGGGGGGGTGCTCACCGGGCGCTGGAAGCCTGTGAGCGGCCGCCCGGAGCTGCTCATCGGGCGCACCGCCTGGCTCGGCCCCTGCGGCAACAGCGCCACCTCAGCATGGGCAGGTGGGAAGCCCCTTGCGCCGGGTGCCGCCACATATCCGGCAGCAGCCGAGGGCGTTCATGAGAGGATCCACCCCCCTCCCGGCCCCACACAGCATCCACAAGGTTGCCTGACAGGCCGCGCCACTCTCCGATGGGATGTGTTGTCATAGCCCCGGTGGGTACACTCATTTGCATGGTTCAGACACCTTCATTTTTGCCCCTCCGTGAGCAAGTCCGCCGGGGCGGGGTGGGGTTAGGGCGATATGGCAACCGGGGGGGGGGGGGGGGGGGGGGGGGGGGGGGCGCACCCCCGCGCTGCTGAGCGGCCGCGCGAGCGAGGTGCCGGGGCGCGCCACGCTGGCGACCGCGTTGTCGTCCAGCAGCACCTCCGCGATGCCCTCCTCCTCCATCTCCGTGTCGTCTAGCCAGTTTTTCAGGCTTAGCGCGCGCGCCTTCAGGTACCACGCGCCCTGCCGCCCGCCCACCAGCTCAGCCGCGGCGGGGGGGGGGGGGGGGGGGGGGGGGGGGTTTGCTGCAGGCGCCCAGGCATGACCAAGATTGAAGATACAGGGGGAAAGGGGGGGGGGTGTCACGGGGGTCCTGCCTGATCATATGGGTTCTTGTCCAGCAGCTCCGTGCAGATGTCGATGCACTCGTCGTACTTGCGCCGTCGCAGCCGGCTCTGCGCCAGCCACACCAGGTTCACGCCCTTCTCGCCCGTCGGCGTGGGTGCCACCATAGCTGCCTGCGGGAGCGGCGGCGGCGGCTCAGAAACCGGGCAATGCACGTCTCATCTGCGCCCAAAGGAGCAGCACTATCCCCTCGCGCAGGCACTTTGCCTGGGGGGCACGTATAATCATATAGACAGACACAGACCCAGGCACACCGATAGACCTCGCACACATACACGAATGCACAAGAAGGTAAAAGAAGGCATGCAAACAAGCCAACACGCCCTTGTGCGCGCAGATGCTGGCCACAGGGGCAGTGCCGCCGTAGCTACGTCCCTGCCGGGCTAACCCACGCCGCGCTGACTCCGCAGCTCGGCGGATCAGACCTCCGCCAAATCTCAGCCACAGTCCCATAGCAGCAGCACATCTCGGCCTCTCCCAGGGGTCCCAGCCTGTAATTTACTAGCGTCATCCCCCTGGCTATTCGGAGGGTACCTCCCCCTCACGCGAATCGCAGGCCCGGGCTGCCGTAGCTGCACAGCGACCTCTCGCGTGTGTGCGCGCATGTACCGATTTGTAGCGTATATTTATGTGTATTTCTCTTTGTGTGTCATGGCGCCAGTGCAATGGTGGTGATTTCGGTCTCCTCCCGCTCTCCGCGCCGCGGCATGTCCCACCTGATCTCGCGCCCGCACCACGGGCGGAACTCCGGTCTGTACTGCCACCGGATAGCTGCGGCAGGCACGGGGCAAGTGATGGTCCGCAAATGATGGTACAACAGCGTCGGGAGCTTGTCGCCTGTTATCGCCTCGTCAAGCGCAGTAGCGACTAGGTTGTGTGAGGCCAAGCTGCGCCGCTGCGGAGCTCACACTGGCGCCTGATGCAACTAGTCCCTATACGCAGACTGGCAGAGGTACTTGAGTACGGGTTCTGGTGTTAACTACAGTTAGGGTACGAGTCTACAGGGCATGGTACCTTGATACTAGTACTCGAACCCTGTACATGGAGGGGATGATGACACCGCCACGGCAATTTGCTAATAATTTATTTATTTATTTACAATATGCTAATCATTTATTGGTCGCTACACTAAGGCAATTCGCTAGATGACCATAAACTGAGCGTCGCCTACCCAGGCAGGGCTTTCCGTAACTGGATTGCTGCCGAAACGGCCGTCGTAGAGACGCTGCAATGGTGCCAGTCCTGTCCCGGGGGCGACAAAACAAATGACACTACGGGTTTCAAAGTTGAGTCTGATTTTGCCAAAAAGGTCGCGCAGGCTGTTTTACACGGTCAAGAGCCGATATTGGCAGGATGGTTTAGCGAAAGCGTGGAGGCAAAACGGAGTCAGGGAGGGCGCTGCGTGGAACGCAGCGAAAACTGGAAGATGGCAGGCTCAGCTGTTCTGGCAGCTTTTATGTCTACTCGTGCTGCACCCAAAAAGGGCGCAACAACAGATGCCTAGTTCCCGTACCACTGAGCAGCACTTGTAGCTAAAAGCGGTTAGGTCAAGGGAGGAAACCCTATAAACTAGTTTAGATCATTTCAAAGTTGAGTCTGGTTTTGCCAGTCTTGAGCGAGCGGAGAGAGCGGTGGATTGACGGAGGAGAGGTAGCGCCAAGTCATGAAGGAGGCACTGGGAAGGCCACCGCTGCGGAGTCCTGTTGGACTTGGAAGTGGCGTAGGGGGGCGATGTGTCCAAAGAAGAACCATGCGCCAGGTGAAGGAAGAACGTTGGGGTCGATGTAGTGTAGAACGACGTCAGACTTACTGGCCCAACCGCCTTGGTAGCGAATGTGGGACAATGGTACCCCGATGGCGTTCGCTGCAGAGGCTGCGCCCTTGCGAAGACTGTGCGAGGTCCAGGAGGTGCCAGCGGGGTGGGGGGGGGGGGGGGCAGAGTTGACTAGACGGACGGCTGTGGTCAGCCAGTCTGACATTGTAGCCGCAGTCCAGGATTTGGACTGCTCGTTTGATCTGACAGCCCAGAAGTTTGACACAGCCAACCCAACAGTAACAAGGGGAACTGACTGGACGTGGTCGAGGAAGTGGTGCTGGAGACGCGCCACTCGGGGGTGCTCTGACATTGGGAGGAGAAGTACGCGTAGGTCGTCGGGTCCCCGTCGACCAGCGCGACCTTTCTCTCGGTACACTTGCAGGGTGATGTTGTAGGCGTCGACGTGCACGTCTTGCACTCGACAGGACACGCCAGTGAGGCCCCAGGCAAAGAACATGAAGTTGACAACCGAGGCCAGGAGGGCTCGGAAGTTGTGGTGGTACTCTGGGTAGGGAGCAGACACAATCAGCTCGGCTTTTGTGACGAAGCGGTAAGCTACATCCGCACGCAGAGGGACACGTAAGGGGGCAGCGTCAAGTCAACGCTGGCGCACCATCAGCCCACGCCTTGCTGAAGTCAGGTGTAGGCTGTTCTTAGCGATTGGGTCGAGGTTGTGCAGCTCGAAGAAGGTGTTGATTGCAGACAAATAAGGCTGCAGCGACTTAGCTGCAATGTGTCCTCGCTCACCGATCCAAGCAACATACCGAACGACAGTGGCAGTAGTCGCCTCCAGCGGGCTGATGTTCTCGGAGTCGTGGCAGAACTCTGCGAATTGAGACAGCCGGCCGGCGTAGCTCTTGAGTGTCTGAGCGCTGAGGGAGCTGGAGAGTAAGTCGAGCGTCCGTTGGCCAAGCTCGTCTGAGCCGAACGCGTCCTGCAGCCGGGATCGCAATGAAGCAGCCCAAGGCGCGACAGCTTCGGGCTCGTCAATCACGTAAGTGCGCCGTTTTACCGACATAGCTCCACCGGTGCGACTAATGTTCGCAAAGTAATCGGCAGCAGCGGTTAGGTTCCCGGCGGTTGGCCGGTAGCTGCTGGACGGGTTTGCAGTAGCAACGGTACGGGTTTGCGGGGCTAGGTTCAGGTAAGAGGGCCGCCCCGCGCGCCCTTCGCGCTCGTAGCGCCTGTCACGCGCGTAACGTAACCGCGCGAAACTTGGTCGTTGCGAACCAGTTGTAACACATAGTGTAACAACCGACGGACGCAGAGATGGTGAAAAGAAAGCGGTTGCTTGAGCCGCCATGTGCAGGTGTGTGGATGGTTGAGCCACACGCGGCTGTAGCTGTAAGAAGCGCCGCACCGAGGAAGGTCTAAAGGAAGTCTGTAAGGTGGGGGGGGGGGGGGGGGGGGGGGGGGTCAGGTCCTGACACAAGGCGCTCATCCCGCCGTTGAGCTGCAAGGGTGCGTCTTGCGGCGGTCACCGAAAGGTGGCCTCGCAAAGCTTCAGCAGCTCCGACGGAAGGCGCCCCACACCGTCACTCGTGCTCACCTTCGCGGCCACGCCCGCGTCCCCCGCCTCGTCCTCGCCCATGTCCACAACCTGCAGCTGCAGCCGCCACTCGAGCAGTAGCGGTCGCCTTTGCGCTGCTGGCAACGGTCGCCTCGAAGACTCGGCGCTCGTAGTCCCTCATGAGGTCCCCCAAAATCGCAGAACCCAGATGCTCCGAAGCAGGCTGAAAGTGTTGGGAGCGGGTCATGGTGCTCAGATTCATGACTGGTCAATAGAACGAGCGTAAATCAGAGTGCCGGTAAGCACGGCGAGAGAATGAGCAATCATACTGACAGCCGCCGCATTATATGCGGCGGGCTCGGGCACGGAGAACCGGCATTTTCAAATGCCGGTCTCCGGCTGTACTCCGCAAGGTACGTACAACTACATCCACGGCAATTGAAAACGCTCAGTTACCAGCCGTTTTGAAAATGTCGGTTATCCGTGCCGGAGCCCGCCGCATATAATGCGGCGGGTATCAGTATGATTGCTCATTCTCTCGCCGTGGTCACCGGCACTCTGATTTACGCCCGTTCTATTGACCAGTCATGAATCTGAGCACCATGACCCGCTTCCACCGCTTGCGGCTACTTGCAGCCATCATCTTACTAGTGCCCCCATGCATCTATGCTGGGAGGAATGACGACGAGACTGGCCCTTCGGAGAGTCTGTCCTCGTTCGACAGACGCGTCACTCAATTAGAGGACGACGCTATCAAGGAGGCTTCTCGCGACATCAAGCATGCCAAGGAGGACTTGCTCTCTACCGAAGGAGAGAGATCTCGTGAGCACTACAGCATGATCATCCCATCTACAGCAACACCGCCAGCTTGACTGCGTTGGAGGCGCAGCTGGGCGCTTTCATCCTTAAGGGCGAGGAGGCCAACAATTCTGGAGGGAGCCAAAGGCAAGGCGGAGGCGCCTCATGCTCCTTCTCTACTCGTCGCTCAAAACGCGCTCGGCGCGCAGGGAGGAGGACGACGACTCCGACTTTGACGACGAGGTCGGCAGCGACTCTAAGCTGCTTCCCCGGGATTTTCTCCATCCTCATGATGGTTTTAAGGAGAAGAACACTGGTAAAACTCATCGCGTTGCTCGTATTCAACAGTTTCAGTCCATGGCGCTCGTTTGTTATAGTGCTTGGCAGCTCTATGATACTATGATCCGGTCATATCCCGATGTGAAGAAGGAAGTTCCCGCGAAGCGCCCGTCCTTGTGGAGGAGATGACGTCGTCCACTTCAATGTGGACCACCCCTCGCTTTCTTAGGAATCTGCTTCGTACCACATACGAGAAAGCCATGATTATGTGCCTCTGGCACACGTTTTCCGCCGATATGATTGTATCCCCTAGAGAGAGGTCGTAAAGCTTTGAAGCTGACGAAGCCCTCTATTCTAAGGCAGGTCAGGCTTCCACTAACACGGGAGGAAGTGGTCGTAGTGGTGGTGGTGGTCGTGGCAACGGCGGCGAGCGTGGTGGCCGTGGTGGTGGCGGCGGTAGTTGTTATGGAGGTCGAGACTATTATGATAGTTTCGATCGCCTTGCTATGGCTTCAGTTATGGCCGGTGACTTATTGGCGCAGCAAAATAACCATTATGGCTATCAACCTTCAGGTGGTCGTGTTGTCGGCCCCTGCTATTGCTGTGGCGCGTTTGGCCACTTGAAACGTACTGCCCCAATGCCAAGAAGGGCTGATTTCATGTTCATCTCCGGACGTGTACACGGCTTCCTAGAGCATGTACTCGCAACATCTCTCTGATAATGCATCTGTGCATTGGTCCCTTGGGATCTGAGACTGTCCGTTCAGCTCTCTTTATACTTATATTTTATGTTTTCAGCGTTGGCTGATCGCTACCTGTAGCTTTTGAAATATACCGTTGCTGTCCACTCATGATTTGGTTTTCTAAGTGAAGCCTCTGAGGGTAGCTCACTCTGATTCAGCTTTCACTTTGCCATTACTTTCCTCCCGACTCCCCATGTCCTTTGGCGTTATTGACGCTTATTAATTGCTTCAACTTAATTTCATTTGTATCGCTATTTCGATACATGTTTTCAGTCTCATCTTTGCTCTGGCATATTAATATATGTCTTGGAGTTTGTATTCTGCTTTCTTTGCCATATTTCTGTATTATTATTGTTTAGTTTTGAATTCGAATTTGAATTCGATTTTTTATATGCTTCATTGACTCTGATTTAGTATAGTTCCGGCATTTTTTATTTTATTTGCTTTATGCTGCTGTGTTTCAGGCTTCTCCCCCGGGTCCCATATCAATCATCGCGATGGCGATTCTCACTGAGCTATATTAGAGAGCCCCAAGACAGATTTGAGATGGAGCAGGGCACACCCACGATCCGAGGTGGCACTCTGAAGAGGTCTCTCGCTTTCTGGCGTTCTATATGCCGCCCTCGCTCATGGGTCAAGGACGGCTTTTCTCTTCGCTGAAAGACTGCCCAAACTGCCCCGCCCAACGCTAAGCTTCCCAACCTCACACCGGAATACAGGATTTGTGGATGAGTGTGCTGCTGAGATGGTGGCTGCTGGCCATATTTCTGAGACATCAGAAAAACCTACTATGGTTAGTCCTATAGGCGCCGTGCCCAAACCTCGCTCTGATAAGCTCCGCCGGCTGATTATTTATATTCGATATATCAATGAGGCAACTGATCGCCCTAAGTACAAATTTGAGGGTCTCTTGGACCTCAGATAAACTCTGATGAGAGGTGATCACATGATCGCTTTGATTTGAAATATGGTTTCAGTCATGTTGAGTTCCACCCCTCTGCTATACCGTATGTCGCCTCCCAGTGGAAGGGCAGCTATAATATGTTCGATAGCTTACCGTTTGGATTTAAGTGACCCCCCCAGGGTAAGACCATGTCTGAGCTGGTCAGAAACTGGCGCAGAGGAGGTATTCATGTTTTGCTCTATTTTGATGATTTCCCTGTTTCTGCCCACACAGCCGCTGATGCATCTCATCAGTGCTCATCAAAAACATTATGTCTGACTTTGGGAAGTACGTTAGGTTTTTGTCTCCTGGCTCCTGTTACGTATGGAAAAGGGCACCCCTGCTCTTGTTCAACTGCTCAAGCATTTGCTTGGGCTTTTTGGTTGACCCCGCTACCGGTAATTTATCCGTGCTACAAGACCGGTGAAACAGATTACAACAAGGCATCGCTGAATTGCCGAATGCGCGCAAAGGCAGAGTTTCAGTCCGCAAGTTGGCTAGTATTATCGAGCAATCTATATTAAGAAGGCTGGCTTTGGGCTCTCTGTCTCATCTATATACCCAGCATCTGTATGCCGTTCAAAATTCAGTGTGGTCCCGGTCTTCTTGGGTCACTCTTACACTGACCTGAGGCATGGAATGCACTGTTGCTCCGGAAAGGTTTAGACAAAAGTTCCCGCGTGGGCAAAATATGGCCCCGCCAACATATGTGGTGGCTATTAACTTGGAAACTGATGCCAATGATGTTGGTTGGGGTGGTCTTATGATAAATGGCCAGTTTGATGATTCCCATCTTATCGCCCACGAGTTCTTCAGTGTGAGAGAGAGCTCGGCAGTCCTCTACATACAGAGAGCTGGCCGGAGTTATCAGATGCATACTTTCTATTATAGCATTTTATGTCGGCCCAGTGGTAGTCATTCGGACTGACAACCAGAATCTCCTATGGATAGTGGGGAAGGGTAGCAAATATATCCCTCTTCATGATCTGGCTATTAAATTACACCTTCTGTGTGTAAAGTATGATATCCCCCGTGATTTGAATTGCGTCCCCAGAGAGCGGAATGTCCGCGCTGACTCTATCTATCAACAAATACTTGGACACCATATTGATGTACCACCGACAACAGATATTTACACATGCTAGATGCCCAGTGGGGCCCTCAAAATGCTGATCTTTGCCAGCAACATGAATCAATGCACACCGCGGTGTGTTCTTTTATCAGTTTTGGTTGGTGCTGGATGTTTTGGTGCTCTACGCACTATGATTGGTCTCAGTCTATTACTGGATTAAGCCCTCATTCGGAATGGTGGGTGATGTGCTCAGGCACATGCACACTTGTGTTGCCACTGGCACTTTGATCATTCCCTTTTGGGACTCCTCCACCTGGTGGCATATTCCAGCACCTGATGTTGCTCACTTTATTCCCGCAGTTGTGGACTGGCTGTGGTTCCCCAAGGAGGATGCTGTCCTTTTTCTCTCGGCCAGAATAGCGGCAACCAGAACCCGCATTGTCCTCCGACCTAGGATATTCTCGCTATCCGGCTCGACCTTTCACGGTCATGCCCTCCAGTTCTCCCGCTCGTGGACCGATGCGTCTACGGTGGCTGCCCACACTGCTACCCCTCCCCGTGGTTCTGAGATGTCGGCGACCCCTTGGGACGAGTTCGGTATTAATCAAGATGGCCATGTAGAGTGTCCCCTTTTCGAATTTCTGTTCGTAATACTTTCGCCGAGAGCACTGGCCACTCCGGCTATACTAACTACCTATGCATGGCGCCGCTTCCTTAAGTGGTGGGCTTCCGTCTCGGTTCCCAAGAACCCTATGCCGGCCTCCGATGAGACGGTGGCTCTCTCTTTGCAATTCATTGGTAATGCAGCTAAGTCGTACTCGGTCGTAAAATTAAACACCTTATGCTGCGATTGCGTTTAACCATTGTATCAATCTTTACAATCACCTCCCTACTCTCGCCCCTTGGGCTGCTAGTTGTTAGAGAAGAAGCTAAGCGCTCTATTAATAGCAGCCACGCGCAACTTATCTTGGGCTGATAAATTTGCCTCAAGATTTCTAATCGCAAAGCACCTTTCCTTTAATTGGCAGGATGTCCTGGCGTTTGCGTTTGCGCTTGCGCTTGAGAGTGCTGCCTACTGCCAATTGGTGGTTGCAGTTATGTGCGTCCTCTGTTTTCGCGCAATTTCCCGGTTCGACTGCACGTTGGGCCTGAGACACACCGATGTCGTTTTCGCCCTGAGCGATACATACATTTGTGATGAATACATTTGCTTATAACAGAAAAGCATATCATTCAGTACCGTGTACCGTCAAGGGACACAATATTATTTAATTTAATTTTTGAGATTCCGGGCCCTACTTATTGTCAGGTTCATCGGTTGCTGCGGCGGTTGATAAAGTTGACTCGGCCTACTTCAGGCAAGCTTTTGTCCTGCCTTTCGTTTAAGGCTTTGTCGGAAAATTTGTCCGGTCTTCCTCGGGCGATACATACTGCTCCCAATAATGTCATAATTATTACATTTGCCTAGTACATCACTCGGTACTTGTCGCAGTGAATGGGCTCTATTATGGGCGTTGCCGCTAAGGAACGAACTACTTACAGATCATACTCTTGTCGTAGTGGCGTTGCTTCTGCCGCTGCTAATGCCAGGATTGCCAAAGAAGACTAGGGTCAATATATGGGCTCCATTCGTGTTTCGTGCCAAGTCACGTATAAGAAGAGAAGTGAGAAGAGCCTACTCTCTGTATATCACGCGCAAACATGCCCGCCTCGGGTTCCACTGTTGTGGACGAGCGCTCGGTCGTTCCTGAAACGCCGACCACACTTATGCCTTGTGAGGCTCCCGTGCCAGAATCTGAACCGGGCGAATATAAAGTTCATGAGGGCAACGGTCGCTTAGAGAAAAATTTGCTTGGTATGTTCCCCAGCAGGCTGATGAGGATGAGTCATGCTTTTGGCTGACCACTCTACATTCATTGGCTCCGCCGATCTTGCTTACACGGTTACACTCGGTTGCATACTGTCTGAGGCTACGCGGCGCTACTAGTGTTGTCTCAGTGTTTATTATTTGCCGCTCATTTGCGGGCGGGCACGGCTCGGAAAACCGAGCGTTTTCAATTGTCGTGGATGTAGCAGTACGCAGCACGCGGAGCATAGCTGATGGAGACCGGCATTTGAAAATGCTAGTATTCCGTGCCGTAGCCCGCGGCTGTCAGTATGATTGCTCATAAATTCTCTCGTCGTGCTTGCCGGCGCTCTGATTTCCCATCCGCCTTCCCTTTCGAACTTCTTTTGAATGTATGCATAAATACCGAGGTACCGTGATTTTGTGATTTGTTTGTTTAGTACTGCTGTGGTAAAAGTAAAAGTAAAGTTCGCCCCGGGACGTCGGCCGAAGCCGCCCCAACACTTGACCTCTTGCGCCAACTGCAGTCGTAGGTCTGGCATAGCCCGGAGACAATTGCCTCATTCGAACCCCGAAGGGGTAATGCATCAACCGGGGAAACCCAGGACACGCCGGGACGAAATTGCCGAAAATGCATCGGCCGGGATCGATACCCGGACCTCTCGCGTACGAGACGACCGCTCAACCGAGCGGACAAGGGATGTACTGCTGTGATGGTGCGAGTAGAGTACTGTGGAGATTTCTTACTTAGGCCATTCCGACAAAATGACATGCATGGTTTAGGTTAGTATTATCCGTGGAAATGGAGCGGGGGGGGGGGGGGGGGTTGTTTTGTAAATTGCGAAAGTTTTGTAATTAGTACTTTAAGCAGTATGCCGCCTTCCAGCGCCTCTGTGCTCCTCCCGTTTGTCCTTATCATGCGCCGCCGCCGCTGCTGCCACCGTGCTCGCCCGCATATAAACCTAGCTACATTCCAGGTACTTGTTACCGACTGACGACCGCTCTTCATCACACTTCCAACGCCTGCGAGCAACCTATGTTGGCCGCCAACTCTCACATACTAGCGCATGCGCGCCACCATGGCGTCGTCGTCGGGACCAGTTCCTATGCACAGGCTCCGCACCCTTGCCAGAGGATCGGTTCCCCCCTTTTGCGACACCTTTGTTTGTGATGATGCCTTGACATGCGAGTCCAGGGTGGAGTGGGAGTAATACACCAACCAGAAGAAGTCGGTGGCGTGGTTCAACCCGGACTTGTGCGTTCACCGTGGTGGACAACTTGGAGCCGGGCGGCGCCACAAAGAGTTGCAGGACGTCTATCACGTCGTGCTGCCCATCTGCGAGGTAGGTACAGCATGCCCTTTTCGTTGCTGCAAGCTGCAACTGTATTGTGTGTCACTACCAAATGTTTTCTTACAGCGCGCATGCATACGAGCTCAAGGCAGATGGGCTGAAGCACATCGTACGCAGGCTCAAGCCCAACGGCTAGCAAAAGCTTAAGAACATGGACAAGCACCTAGCCAGACAAGCACTCGGACGAGCGCATGCGAGGCGGACACCCGCAACATAGTGCGACAGCCCCCGCGGTGTCGGCGTCAGCGTCGGCGGTATCACCCGCCACCGCGGCTGGGGCTGCCGAGTCGGCCGCTGGAGGCGCTTAGTACGGTCTATTGTATCGTTTGCCAATGCCAGCCGTAGACATTGTAGCACATGTAAAAGGCAGGGACATGGGTGGGGACCATGCACACTGCTGGTGCAAACCAGTGTGCACAATTTTTACACAAGGCTTCCCCGTGCTACACTTTTAACAGTTTCATGAACATCACCAGCATTGTCTGGCTATTGCATTGCACACACATATGCATCTATCATATTGTGTGGTCTCTCAATCTCCGCGCCACCGCCGCCGCGCAATCGGATTCACTTGCTAATGCGGTTTGTGGAAAGAACGGCCCGGACTTACCAGCGACCTACTATACCAAAAAGAGTAGTAGGCATGTCTTGATGTCCTGCCGCCGGGCTGCTGCTGCTCCGAAACCAAGTATGGCACTGAAATCGCACGGCAACGCCAGGACGCTGCCCAATATAATGGCTATTCCAGCGCAAATCATGATGGCATATAGTGGACTATATATAGCCAAGCAGCACGTGGTGACTGTGATTTGCAGCTCGAAACGTGGCGATTGCTATCCGATTATACATTTGCTGCCTCTTCGTAGCGTACACCGCAGTGTTTACAGCAGAATACGGCAGTGCATGTATACCACCAACCCAAAAGTGCGCATGATCGGTTCTTGCGCTGGGGATCGCTAGACTATATATATGTCTACATACCAGCACGTACAACCAGTTTGGGGGGGGGGGGGGGGGGGCACACACGGAATGCTCGCCGGGAACAACCAAGCTCCAAATAATGCTCCGAAACCAGTGCTGAAACCGTCGCCGCAACGCCTCGATGCTGCCCAACATGGTGGCTATTCCAGCTCGAATCATGGTGGCAAAGTGAACTATATATAGCCAGCACATGGTGTGATTTGCAGCTCGAAACGTGGCGATTGCTACCCGAGTATATATTTGATGCCGCTCCGTAGCGTACACCGCAGTGTTTACCGCACAATACGGCAGTGTATGTATCCCACCAACCCTCAAGTGCGTGTGATCGGTTCTCGCGCTGGGGATCGCTAGACTATATATATGACAACTACATATCAGTACAAACAATCTATTTGGGCGGGGAAGCTAGGGCCCCCACACACGGAATGCTCGCCGGGAACAACCAAGCTCCAAATAATGCTCCGAAACCAGTGCTGAAACCGTCGCCGCAACGCCCGGACGCTGCCCAATATGGTAGCTATTCCAGCGCAAATCATGGTTGCATAGTGAACTATATATAGCCGGCACATGGATGATTCGCAGCAGCTCGAAACGTGGCGATCGCTATCCGAGTGTATATTTGCTGCCGCTCCGTAGTGTACACCGCAGTGTTTATCGCACAGTCAATATGGCAGTGCATGTATACCACCAACCCTCAAGTGCGCAGAATATGTTCTCGCGCTGAGGATCGCTAGACTATATATATATGACAACTACATATCAGCACATACAAACAGTTTGGGCGGGGAAGCTAGGGCCCCCACACACGGAATGCTCGCCGGGAACAACCAAGCTCCAAATAATGCTCCAAAATCAGTGCCGAAACCGTCGCCGCAACGCCCGGACGCTGCGCAGTATGGTGGCTATTTCAGCTCAAATCATGGTGCCAATGTGACAATTATAC
Source organism: Tetraselmis striata (assembly GCA_006384855.1). Classification (NCBI taxonomy): domain Eukaryota; kingdom Viridiplantae; phylum Chlorophyta; class Chlorodendrophyceae; order Chlorodendrales; family Chlorodendraceae; genus Tetraselmis; species Tetraselmis striata. The sequence goes on from VCJN01001372.1 coordinate 192,652, forward strand.
GAGTACGATATACTACGAGTTAGTACCTGTGTGTACTAGTACAATGTGTACCTGAGACTACGAGTATACGTACTGTATAATGTTGCCGTGTGGCAAGCGTTGTGAAGCGTTGTGCTTCGGAGCCGGATTGATACCGCCTCAATTGTTACAAGGCGCCAGCATCCTGATGTAAGGTTCACAAGTTCGAACCCCGCTGATGTCGAGAATTGAATTCTCGCACGGGGGGGCGGAATGTAGTGTGACAATTATACGAGTACGATATACTACGAGTTAGTACCTGTGTGTACTAGTACAATGTGTACCTGAGACTACGAGTATACGTACTGTATAATGTTGCCGTGTGGCAAGCGTTGTGTTAAAACAATTATTGTATTCCAAAAACACTGTAGCCTCTCGCCTTTGCACCACCACTGCACACCCACCTTTGTTTGTCCCTGCGGTCTCTATTCTGTTGAGACTGTCGCACCAAAGTGGACTATATATAGCCAGCACATGGTGTGATTTGCAGCTCGAAACGTGGCGATTGCTACCCGAGTATATATTTGCTGCCCCTTCGTAGCGTACACCGCAGTGTTTGCCGCACAATACATACGGCAGTGCATGTATACCACCAACCCAAAAGTGCGCATGATCGGTTCTCGCGCTGGGGATCGCTAGACTATATATATGACTACCTATCAACACAATCATACAAACAGTTTGGTGGTGGTGGAGGGGGGGGGAGGGGCTAGGGCCCCCACACACGGAATGCTTGCCGGGCAGCACACCACAGCTCCAAGTACTGCTCCGAAACCAGTGTTGAAACCGTCGCCGCAGAGCACCGCACGGCTGATGCGTCGCCGGGACATCTCTTGCGCCAGTAGGTATGATGTCGGCATGTGCAAAGGGCTGGCGGGGCAGTAGCTCGGCGGCAGCAAGCGGCGATGCGTGTTGCACGCTGAATTTGCTTCGAAATCAAGAATCAAATACATGGAATGATGGCACCGTCCGCCACCGCACCGCACCGCACGACCGCTCATGCGTTGTCGGGACGACCCTCAACAGAGCTAGTAACTATCCAAAACCAGCACTACGACAGCCGCCCCAAGCCCGCAGCACAGCCGGGTAGTCGGTCCGGTCAAGCCTTGACCGGCCTTGACCGCCAGCGCCGGCTCACTATTTTTTTTGGAGAAGTTCATCCGCCAGCTTTACCGGACATATCGCACCTCATTCGAAAGCTCTCGACGAGTACAGCTCAAATCCGATGAGTTTTCTCGCAGCGCGCCTGATTTTTTTTTGGATGTTTATACTGCGATAATGTACATGCAAGGCAGCGCCGCGCTCGAGTACTTAAGTGGCGGGCCCGCAGTGGCAATAGCGAGCGTACCCCGCAGGGGCGGCGCGCAGCAACACTTCGCAGTGCTGAATAGCGCAGTGCACATAAATATTACTATACAATTAATTTAAAAGGCGCAATTCATTGTGCTGCTGGAGCACTTGTGCCAATCACCACCTCATGCATGTGCCGCTCAGCAACACGAAGATATATCCCACAATATGCATCACAGGGTTTCTCCAAAAGCGCGCTTTTTGAGTGGCAACTGTGGGATTTGTGCGCTGCTACTGCATAGGAATCTCTGTTGGGCACCACCTTTGTGCCAGCTTCTCCTGTGTCATGATCTATGACAACGACCAAGGAAGAGCGATATCTTGCTGGGATAAAAGACGGGAAATGCACCTGAAGCTAAAAGCTCTGAAATACCCTGCCGCCGTTTCTCGTCCATTGCTTGTCGGGTGGTCTCCATAGAAGTAGCGCTGTCAGATACCAACCACAACAAGTACTCGAACGCCCAGCCATGCTTTTGCGAACGGAACATTGCATACAATTTACATGTATACATGCGTGATTGTGTTATACATCCATGCATCAAACTATCTAAGCACTGATAGATTATGATGAGTTACCTCCGATATTGCTGCCAGCGCCTCCGAATCCGTCTCCGCCGACGATCCGGCAGTCAGCGGAGCACTGACATGGTTGCGCATAGGGGCACCATTCGCAGGTCCCTGACTGGCCATGGTCATTAGTATGGCTAGTCGGTGATTGCGAGATAAAGAACCACCATCTATCTCATAGCAGTGAAAAGGCCGCAAAAGGTTATGGTCTGGGTTGGATGCCATCTTGGATAGATGCTTCCTCTTAAGCTTAGAATACGCCTCTGTGTGCACATACATCTGGGAGTTGCGAACAATAGGAACTGTTTTCTGCAACTCCTCTACAGGCTTGCCTGTGAACAAGGACAGAGTCCGATGCAGAAGCTTGTCGATGCTCCTCCGCGCAGATCAAAGTAAACGATAAGCTCCTGCAGATTGCATATGAATTTGTCGCCGTACTGCCTCTCGTTCTTCTTGGTGCTTATGATAGGTAACAACGATCTGTTGGCTATCGAGCTTGAATACTCAATAGCTCACCGGATATCTGGCTTACTGATTGTGGGGACGCACAGCACAGTCTCCATCCTGGCCTGGGCAACAAATCTCTGTCCCATCCTGGGCAACAAAACTGACATGGCTGGAGTGGACATCCCATATGTTATTGTTGGTGTATATCTTAAAGACGCCATCGGAGGCTATGAACGGAGGCTTCATGTGTTTCCGCAAGTGCTTGTCTCTCTCGATCCCCTCGTGCTGCCCCACCGCGCCCCAGAAGGCCACGCAACCCTTCGGCTTCTGCAGAGCCTCAGGGCGCCTTCTGGTACCCTGGTGCGCTACGGCTGGGTCCACAGCTAAGGGCCGGGGCGAAGGCCAGCATCCTCTGCTAGGGGAGGATTGGCCGGGGAAGTTGCCATATCTCAGCACTGCCTCCACCTTTCGACGCCGGAACGGTCGCGTTGGAACGGCGTTGGCCTATGGGGACGCAAAGCACAGGTCATCGTCACGTCCTCTGAGGGATCGTCGTGCCGTGTTGTACTTTCAGCGCGGCAATTGCCGCCGACTCCCGCCGCCCAACGCCGGATACGGGCCTGGCGCGCTACCACTCACCCCAAAAGCGACCGAAGCCGTGGATAATCGCCTTTTGGTGTCCTGGTACAGTTCTACGCCTCGGATAGTCGCCTTGGTACCAGCAAGTTGGGGTAAGTGTGCAGATTGGGAGCTGCGCGGCTGCAGATGAACGAAATAGGGGGGCCCGCCCGCGGCCCGCGCCGGAAATGTGCCTAATTAGGATACAAATTCTGCCGACCGGACCGACTACCGGGTGCTCTCTGCTGGGTCGCCGGGGCACTACCCTGTATCTACTCAAAGCTTGTTCTCTCAAATTTTTCCCACCCCCTCCGCATGTTAGTGGCTTACCATAGGGAGTTGGGGTGCCTAGGGGACGGAGGGGCATGGTTCATCGCGTTGTTGTTGGAAGTCCATGCCACATGTCAAAACGAATTACATAGTGTGCCGCAGTACATAAAGTACTACAAAATCCTTACAAACAAACCGGGGGGGGGGGGGGGCTCAAAATGGAGGGGGGGTGTGACCTAAACCAGGTCATTTATCGGAATGGCCTTACATCAGTGCTTAAAACATATGTGCACCACAAACAGAATTACAGAACTAAAACTGTGGTACTAGTAGTTATGGGATTTGATGCCTTGCTTTGAGGCTACGTACCAGTAGTCGCTAGTGTTGTCTCAGTGTCTGCCGCCCATTATTTGCGGGCGGGCACGCAGCATGGGAAACAGCATGTACACCGCATATAATACGAACCAACGCGTGAACAGCACGGACATGCATCTTGCTGCTGTGGTGGTGCGCGCGCCAGCACTCGCCGGCCTGTAATCCTTAGTCCTCGCCCTCATCCGCCGCCCGGGCAGTGCCAGCGCAGCACCCACAGCACCTCGCCGCCCGAATAATCGGCCCGGCCGTCCAGCAGGCGCTTTCTCGCCAGCAGCAGCATCCGCCGGCCCGGCGTCGCACATCGGCAGCAGCGCCCACCCGCGGACCCACTCGTTCCATCCAGAGATTAGCGCCACATACCGGCAGACCGTGACTGCGGCAGCTGCTGACCGCGCACAGCACACCGCTCTCGTAGCGCCCTTGACCCCCCCCCCCGCCAACCACCACAAACAGCTCGAGCGGCGGCGCCCCACCATGGCGGACGATGACCTTTCCTTCGACTTCGAGGACAAGCTGGATGCGCCGGCGCTGCCCACCGCCGTTATGGACCCCAGCATGTCGGTGCGTGCCCCCCTCCCCTCTCAACTCCACGCCCTCCGCCTCCCCGAACACCCCACCCGACCCCCAGCGGAGCTGACACCGCACCGCCAACCAACGGGATGGCCTTTAGGGTATGCCCGCGCACCAGGCGCCCAACGTCGGAGGCAGTGGCGCGCAGGTTACCGCCGGCAACAAGAAGAACTTCCGGCAGGTGCGCCCCCTCCCCCCCCCCCCCCCCCCCCCCCAAAAAAAAAAAATCCCCACCTGCGCCCCAGCTACCCCGTTGACAGGCACAATGTCAATTGTCTTTTTTGATTTTAAATTCTCCTTTCTTTCGTCTGACGAGCCCCTACTATGTCATTCCATCCCCCACCAGACGGTCTGTACCTACTGGCTGCGCAACCTCTGCATGAAGGTGAGCCACGCGCGCGACACATCCCTGCCTGCGCCATCTCGCTTCCCTTGCCAGCGATCCTCCACCCCCCCCCCCCCCCCCCCCCCCCCCCACCCCCTTCACCTTTACCTGTGCCATGCTGCCGCGCCGACAGGGCGACAGCTGCGGCTTCCTGCACCAGTTTGACCCCACGCGGATGCCGGTCTGCCGCGCACTGCTCAAATACGGCGCATGCAAGGTGCTGCCCTCCCCTTCCCTGATCCCTCAACGCCCCCCCCCCCCCCCCCCCCCCCAACACACACACATTACCAAGACCTAACCAAGCCCTACTGAGCCCCGCTTTTCCTCCACATGCCGCCCCGGCAGGAGGCGGACTGCCCCTTCAAGCACTCGTACGATGACATCAAGGAGTGCAACATGTACCGCTTGGGCTTTTGCATCTTCGGCCCCGTGTGCCGCTACAAGCACACATCCCTCCCAGGTGCGACAGCCGCCGCGCCTAACCCCCCCCCCCCCCCCCCCCCCCCGCGCGCATCGCCAATCCGTACCTTCAAACCTAACCACAAGCGCAGCTGGTCCCCTAATGAGGCCGTGCACCGGGTGGCAGGGCCGCCGCCGGATCCGACCACCTTTGAGGCCGCCAAGCCGAAGGACTTCCGGAACATCAACGCCGTCGTCAACGCGGTCAACGCAAACATCGCGGCGGGGGAGGGCGCGCGCTTCAACGAGCGGCGCGGCGGGCGCGGCGGCGGGCGGGGCGGACGCGGCCGGGGCCGCGGCGGCGACTTTCACGGCGGCCGCGGTGGTGACTTTCATGGCGGCCGCGGTGGCGGCGGCGGCGACTTTCACGGTGGTGGCCGCGGTGGTGACTTTCATGGCGGCCGCGGTGGCGGCGGCGGCGATTTTCACGGCGGCCGCGGCGGCTTTGGCGGCCCGCCGCCCGGCGGCTTTGGCGCCCCCCCGCCCGGTGGCCTGCCCCCGGGGGCCTATGGCGGCGGCCCCCCTGGGGGTTTCCCCCCCGGCGGCTTCCCACCGCCCGGCGGGCCTCCGCCAGTCGGGCCCCCCGCCGGCTTCCCCCCCGGCGGCTTCTCGTCCATCCCTGTCGCCGACAGCAGCCGATAGCAACGAGGGCCCACACACAGCAAGAGCCCCACCACGGCTGTACAAGGGAGGTGCGCTCCGGGCAGCGTGCGCCGTGGGACAGCGCATGCGTGCGGGGAGGGGTTGTTGGAGCGAGAGCGAGGGGAATGAGACACTCTGGCGGGTGGCACCGCACGGGAGGAGTAGCCTCTTGCGCAGCGAGGGGGGGGTGGCTGACCAAGCTTTGAAGGGTTAACATGGCAACATGGTGGCGGCGATCTGCTTTGCGGGGCGCACCCCCCCTGGCGGTGGTTCTCCACATACGCGGGGATGCTTCCCCGAGCAACGGGCGTTGACCACCCAGACTATTATACGCGAGGATGCGAGATCGGCAATACTAGACATTGTAGCGGGTCAGACCAAATAGGGGAGAACTTGTGTGCCGCGAGGTCGGGCACTTGATCGTACGGCCCATCACGGGTGACTCTTTCACCCAGATCCAGATGTTCTCGATACGATGCGTGTAACATTGGCCGGCAGGCGGACTGCATCACATGGCAAAGATCTCAAAGAGTCTTGTACCCAAGCCGGGATCATGCAAGCAAAGGCAGCCACAATTCCACCGGGAGAAATATAAATTAAGGCAATATCATAGCAGCACTACAAAGCATGAGGCGGGGAAGGGGGAAAGTCCGGGGGTAAGGGGGGGCGGGGGGGGGGTTGGCACTGCTTGTGGGATTGCCCCATAACCCCCGGATAGGGGGGGCACTCAAAGGTGCCCAGTGAGAGATATGCACCGGTTGTCTGTTTTGGTTTGGAGTCAGCAGTTTCAATTGGTGCAACGCCAACAGCGCCATGGAGCGAAGGCACCGTGGCTCTATTTGTCGTAGCTTTGTCTCGAACCAGCCCCTAATAACACAGTTGTCTCCACCCATATCACACTTGGCACCCTCTACGTGTTGCTGTTCTAGCTAGCTGGCTGGCTATGGCGGCACGCTCCCGATTATTGTTTTAATGCTGCAAGTACCCCGGCTCCAACTCACCTGTAAGCAAACTAAGCACCCATCCATTATAAGCCTCACATTGGACTCGCTGTTAAAAACCTGCGAGAACGTTCCCTGTTTCAGACCCCTGTATCAGTTCCAATACTGCTTCGCCTACATTTGACCTCGGGCAGCCAGGGTGTGTTGCTTATCGCAACAAGGTTATCATCACCGTGCCGGCACCCGTAGCCCGTCTAATCTCCCGTAATTGTTATTCACGGGTCACGGGTCGGAAAAATAAGGAATTGTTTTGCAGCAACGAGTCGGATGATCCGTGTAACATTCGCGATGCGTCCCGGTATATATTTCCAGAGAAATGCAGTTTTTCGCGCCTCTCGCGGGCCCGGGGGGGGGGGGGGGGGGGGCTAAAAACAATAACATATCGTGAACCCAAAAATGGTTACGGTATATACCGATGATTTCAGCCACACTTAGCCACCCATGTACATACAGCCCTGGTCCGGATAGAGACCCCCCACCCCCCCTTATACTCATACATGCGGAGTGTAATCCAGCAGGATCCCAGCCGTCGTGGTCGGTAGTGAAAGTGTGCTCATAGCACGACCTGGGTTTCGTTGGGCCTTCTCACTATGCTACGGGCAACACCGCCGCGTACAACAGTAGGCTGTCGCATGTGACAATGGAGCAGCTGGGTTCGCAGTTGGGGAGCACTGTCCAATAATGCATGCAGGGAATGCAGCGTGTGTCAGGCGGCCAGGGAGGTAGGCGGCACAGAAACCCCCCTCCCCCCCCCAGCCAATCAGAGCGTCTCATGCAGATGTGTCATGCATTTTTCGGAGGCGATGCCGTAGCTACCCTTAATGCAAGCATGCTTGCGCTGCCTGAGGCACAGCCGTGCAGGTACGGCTGCATGTTCAGTCCGCAGGAGATCGTCCTCTCAATGGGCGACTTGGGAGAGGGGGGTTGGAAAAGCGTAACATTGGCGCTTACAAACGAGGGCTGTGCTGCATTGGGCACAGCGCACATTGTACAGGACACGAACGCGCGCCTCACTGGGCCACGCTGCTACGGCTTGCCCGGCCAACCACGGGAGGTGGATGTCCCGGGAGTTGATAGGAAGAGGGAGGGAGGGGGGCCGCCGGGGGGGGGGGGGGGGGGGATCTTGTTCGGGGCAGTCAATACTTCCAGCCTGCGCGGGAGTCCATGTGCCGCAGGATGGAGAAGGCGCCCTGCATCGTGGTTCCAAAGCCCCAGGTGCGCTGCCCGGCTGGGGACAGGATCGCGCCTGCCTTGTCCGGCACCTCCGCAAGCGCCGCCAGCAGGCTGGACTCCTGCCGCGTCCTGCACACCCACTCATTGTGCTCAGAATAACACGCAACTCGCCCCATCCGCATCATTTCAATCATTCCTGCACTTTAAAAGCATTTGCGTACAAACCGGTTGTGACAATGCCAGCCGAAGGATAGAAATACACCTGCATTGTTTGGTTTCTGGGGCTCGGAGGTGGGGAAATTGGGGGTCTCACTCGGCATTTGGGTTGTTCACAGCGTTGGTGATGTCGCCAAGAGGCCGGCGCATGCCGCCAATTGGCAGAATCGACCTGTGCATCGGCAGGCAGGGGGTCTGCCGGGGCGCCGGCTCCTCCGCCAGCGCGGCAAGCAGCGACCCCATGGGGGCAGGCATGGCGCTGGCCTCCTTCCGTACCGCCGCCACCGCCACCTTGCCGGCGGGCGCGGGGCCAGATTTGGACCGCTTGGCCTTGGTCGGCCGGTTCTCAGACCCCGAGCGCTCCCGTGCGCGCTTGGCAGTTGCCGGCTTCGCGTTGCTGATGGCCGCGTTGCTCTCGACGGCAGGCAGGGCCGCCAGCGCAGGCCGCGGCTGCGCGAGCGCATCTCCTGCGGGCTTGCTGGAATTGGGCGCCGGCAGAGCGGCCTCAGGCGTCGCCATAGGCGCTTTCACCACCGCCGACGATACCTTCGTCCCCTTCACAGGCGCAGCGACGATGGCTTTCTTCTGCACATGTGCCCTTGCCGGGACCGACGCGCCGGCGGGCGACAAACCGGGCTGCTTGGCCTTGGGCGGCCGGTTCTCGGCTGCCGAACGCTCGGGAGCCGGCGTATCGGCGGCGACCGGCTTTACGATAAGGTCGCCTCGGGCGGCAGGCGGGTTGACCGCTGTGGAGCGCTGTTCGAGGGTGACGGTTGCAGGCTCGGTGGAGTGAGCCGTCGGCGGAGCGGCCCCAGCGACCGACGACCCAGGAGCAACAACTCCCTCCATCGAAACCGTCGTCGTATATTCCGCAGGCACAGCGGCGGCAACTCCCGGCGGAGCCGCCACGATCTGCGCCACCTTCTTCGCAGGCGCGACGGCGAGGTTCTTAGCCTTGAGCGGCTTGCTCTCGGCCACCGGGTGCCCCGTCGCGGGCTTGGCTGCTACTGACGTCACGACAGCATTGCTGCCGGTGGTCGGTGGAGTAATCCCTGGTGCCAGCTCCCGGAGACTCTTGCCTCCTGCGGGGGACGCCGCCGACGTCGACTTGGGTGTTCTCTCCGACGGCATCGCGCCCGGCGAAGCACGCCGTTCCTGGGTGGGCTTACTGCATGTCGACGCATGCGACGGCTTGTGCGGCGCGCTCATGGACTGCTCCGTCGAGGGCGGCGAGGCAGCCGCCTGCGGCTTGCCACTCAACCCCTCGCCGGGGGTGCCTGCCGCACGGGGCGGCTTGAATTGTTGAAAGGCTGCGACACGAGCAATCTCGGGCTTCGACGCCGGCTTGCGCCCCTCGTCGGCAGCTACCGCCTTATCCCTTGGGCCGCCCATTCCCGGCGCGCCTATCCAGCGACACAACCATACAACAGCAGACCGTTCTCAGCATTGGCCGATGCCTCATTGACAGACAACTCGCCAGAAACCGAAAACGCAGAAACGCGATGCACGTAATTTCGCTTTTATATACTCAGGTATCTGCACGCTTGTCGAGATGGCGTAAATAATGCGTTACGATTTTCGACATCTTTCCGAGGAACGGGATTATGGCGTTCCGACAAAGCAGCGCAAACATGTGAACAGTTGGGCGCTGGCAGGTGAAGCAGGGGTGGAGGTTGAGAAGTGCCACCACTGCCACTGCGATATACCCGCTGCCTTATTTACTGATTTAGCCACCCTGATAACCAGGTGGAATTGTAGTAGAGCCACAGCGCCAGGGGGCTGACACTGTGGAGGGGGTCGCTGGACTGGCTGCTTGAGACGGCGACGCAGCGGAGGCCTGGCGGCTGGCACAGTGCGTCTCACCTGGCTGGGCGCCCTTGGGGGCGGCGGCACTGTCCACTACCCGGCTGCGTGGCGCCTCCCGGGCCTTGGCGCCCGTTGCAGAAGCTTCTGCACCGCACACGCCCCCGCGCGCCGTCAGCCCCTCTTACTGACGCACCCCCGTGTGCCTCCCCCAACGCACCATGCCTCTTGGATCCAAGCCCGCAGGCTGAGGCACCCCACCCAACATCACCTGTCGGGGCAGGCTTTGCAGGTGCCGTCACAGCCGGAGCTGCTGGGGCGGGGGCTTCAGTCTCGTGCCGCGCCTTCTTGGAGACCACCTGCTGCGATGGAGGCCGCCGAGGTTGGGTTCAAGGAGTCAGGGAGGGGCGCTCCGGCCCCGGGGGGGTGGGGCGGGGAGTGGTTTCATGGCGATTGCGGGGAGGTGACACGAGGCAGAGGGGTGAAAGGGGGCGAAGAAAAAGATAGGGTGTTATTTTGTCATTTTGAGGTGTGCATAGGTGGTTTTTGTGTGTTGGGGGGAGCGGGTTGGGGGGGGGGGGGGGGGGGGGGGGGATGGAGGGAAATGAGTGTCCACGCACCTCAGGCGGCGGCGCCGTAGCAGGGCCGCCCTCCGCCTTCTGCATGGGGGATGCGGGCTTGCGCTTGGCGGCCACGGTGCTGCCCCCTAGTGACAGCTTCCGCGGCATCAGAGATGCCTTGATGGAGCGGCCAGTGGGTATCACCTGCTGACGCAGAGCACAAAAATATTGGGCGAGCGTCGACTCGTAAATCATTTTCCCCGGGGGGAGGCTGCGTGCGCGCGTGCGCGTGTGTGTGTCTGTGCGTGTGTGCGCGCGCGAGAGGGGGGGGGGGGGGGGGGGGGGGGGGGGCACCTGGGCAGTGTGAGGCGTAACCATAGACACGCCGGGCGTGATTGCGGGGTGGAACGACCTCGCAACCGACACCGGCGCCTCCGAGGGCGGCGAGGCGCTGTCGGTGGTGGTGGTGCTGAAAGGCGTGGGCGGTGGCGGGAGGCGGCCCGCCTCGCCGGGACGGAGCGGCGTCACCGAGACGGCAGCGACGTCCAGGGGGTGCTCAGCCGTCGGCTTGGACGGACCTGCCTTGCTCTGGGAGGCGGCGGTCCGAGACAGCCCGTTAGCGCGGCGCTCGGCTCCTCTCGACAACCCCGCCAGGCCGGCTTCCCTCGAGCGAGAAGCAGCCCCAACCAAGAGAGCCATTGCAGCGCCCCCCCCCCCCCCCCCCCCCCCCCCCACCTTCGCTTCTTGACCGACTGCTTGGTGGCGGTAGTGGCAGATTAGGCGCACCTTCTTGCTCGATTTGGGTGGAGGCGGTTTGGGCCACCGGGTCATCTGCTGGTAGTGCTCCACCTAGCAGCACGAGGGATTCAGTATCGGCGGCACTGCGGGGCTGCGAATGTGTTTGGCGACTGCGAGTGATTCATATTTGCGAGGAAGTTGGCTGGGCGGAGTGGAGCGCACCCTCTCGAAGTCGTGCAGGGACTTGCTTCCCGGGGGGTGCGTCTCGCATTTCTGCAACGTGGCGGGGGCAGCACATGCCAGAGCTGAGAGCACTAGCGGATAAATGTCGCGCCGCGCCGCGCAGAGGTCGCGGGGGGGGGGGGGGGTGAATATATTTGCCCGCGATAGCAACAGTGAGTGGGTGTGCGAGAACTGGAGTCGGATGCACAGGCGGCCCGCCGCCGGGGATGGTGCGGGAGGGGGCGGGCAGTCGACGTCGAGGGACGGGCGGGCGCACCTTGTCCCACGTCCAGGGCGCTAGGCTCTGCAGCTCCTTTAGCATCCGCGCGTTAACCATCCTTCCGACGGCCGGCGAGCGGCCTGGTAGCGCGGGACGTTGGGCCGTGACGGGTGGGGTTGTGAGTGGAGGTGCTGAGAGTGCGCGCTTCTGTCGCGACACATACCACTGCAGGTACTGCATCTATGTACGCAAATACAAACGGGGTCGCGGTGTACGCAGGTACCAACTACAGCCATCAGGCCGTCAGGCGACGCCCTCCTGCTGGATCCCCTTCCCCACAAGGACCGAAAAGGCTCGCCTTCAAGGTATCCCACCAACACGGCAGCTGTGCCGGGCAGAGAAAACACCGTTGCGTTCTCCTTCCCGGTATAACCCGGGTCTAAGGCTCCGGCGCGCGAGGCACGGAAGGGCAAGGTCGCAACGAGCAGCCGGCGGGTTTGCCGCGGGATTAAGGGGGTGAAATGGCCGGTGAAACGAGACGCCCGGCCGGACGCTGCCGACGAGACCGTGGCGAGGAGCGGGGCGCGGGGCAGTGCCGTACCTACGGTCTTCCCTGCGCAGTCACCCTGACAGAGTGTGTTTTTCCTGGTGCCCGCGTGCGGGACGATGTGCGTCGGGCGGGGGTCACAGGGCGCGAGCGGTCAGCTATTTTTGGCTCTTAGAGGCAGAGGCGGCGTGGCGCTGGTCGTCTGACCGAAGACGCCAGAAGCCCAGAAGCAGCAGCGCACACACACACAGACGCAGCAGTGGCAAGTCGACAGCTCCGCGGTAGAGATTCAAGATTTTGAATTTGTGTCAGTGGACCCTCGTATGCGCGTGGACGGACGACGTGAGAGCAGGCCTAGTCTGTTACGCTCTCAAAATACATACGAGGATATTCAAATTCCTGTATATTTCAACAGTACCTCGTACCGCCCGGGACCCTCAGGATTTCCGGTGTCGAATGTATGACTAGGGTATCCCAGGGTACCGGTACTCGCAGATGCCCTGAACCAGAGCAGTGTGCCCGGAAATCCTGCTCAAAATGGAGCCGCGCGCAGCATCCGCAGTGCCGCAGTGCCGCACTGCTCACCCATCACGATGGGATCGTCATAGCGATGCTACTACTGCTAGCTACTTAATAAATAATAAAGCTGTAAATATATTGACAATTCATAATAACAATCAGAACACAATCTCCTACATCATTATGCAGTAGCGACTAAGTGTTGTATGTAACCCTCTACTCCCGTGAGCCATTATACGTCTTCTACAAGCAATGTTCAGCAGGTCGTATCTACGGAGGATTTACTCCTCCATGCATCGCGGGCATCAGCGCAGTTACAACATGCGTGCAGAATGAAAATGAGCCGCCAGTAAATATGATGTTTTGTGTGCTGAGTGAGTATCACCCCGACTGGCGGGGATAGTGCCCGACTCGTCAATGTACCGGGGTACAATACAATCAAGGTGCGATACAATAGGTATTAGGGTACCGTTAGTATGTAATAGTGAGGTTCCTAATTCAGCGAGTACGCTCATGGTATCATATCTATTCATGGATGAAGTGTAGTTATTCTTCGAGTTTACATATCATTGTTGGATGTTAGTCACTAGCAGACATCCTGCCATGTATACATGCTTTATTTCCGCCTAGCAGCACTGGGTAGAAATAAAGGGATTGCTACCCGTACCTGCATGAAAAGAGGGCGGCAGCGTATCCCCATTCCACCATTAACTCCTTCGTTGATTCGTTTCAGTCTCATCACATTCAATCTCAATGCAGATGAGGAGCCGTCTTGTCCAAGCGCTGCTGAGCCAGCCTTTTGACCGGGGTGCGCTGCGCGGGACTACTGTAAACATGTTCCTTGCGAGTGGCCGTATTATGTGCTGTTGCCCTATCAGGAAAACGATGAGCATATAGTCTGCGCACAACATCAGCAACTCAGGGACGCGGCGGATGATCCCGTACATGCATGTTCACGTTCATCATCATCCCACGCAGACGTAAGCCTGTGCACTTGCATGTATATATATGCGGAAGTGTAATACTATGCAGTGAAACAATGTACTTGAAAGCACACTGGACATTTCTTGAGCATGCCCCCCCATCGCCCCCCCCCCCCCCCGGCGCCTCGGAGACACCACCCCTACCTCCCTTTGCCCTTAAGCCGAGTCCACCTGTGAGAGAAGGGTCAGTGGCGTTGGGCTAGTTACAATGTTATACGAGAGACTACGCCGTTGCGGACGGTCAGTCCCTTAGGCCACAATGAAAGGCCATTGATAGTTTGTAAAGTGGCATTACCTCACCCCGGCTCTGCACCCATTCAATAAGCATCGCTGTTGCCCCGTCACAATGGTTGAAGGTTTCGAGGCAAACGCAACCCCGCAACCATCTTGAGGAATACATCTGGTGTGCGGAGCCTGCATAATCACCAGCACGCCCCATCCGCAGACTGAGTTACTTAGGCTGGATATACCTATATGCTATGGCTGCCGTGTGGTCCTGCATGCAATCACACAGCGTCACTGCCTGCGTGCCTGGCTGCGTGTTCATTGGCGTGAATGCAGTTACTGGCTGAGAGACATTCTACGTGTATTTTGTATACACCCCGAGAGATATATTATACTGCGCGTTCCTCCAATTCCTAGGAATTATACACCTCTCGGTTGCCTCTCGATTGCCTCATCATCGAGAGGCAACCAATGATGGCCTCTCAAACATCGGCCCAACATTGTCCCAATATAGATGCACGCATGCAACGCTAAAACCCTGAAACCCATGTACACGCAGAGGGTGCCCCCACACCATGCTGAAGATCAAATGTCCCCGGTGATCAAGTTTCAAAACATCTCCCCCTGTAAAGGACCCGTTGCAGGAGTGTGGAATCCAGAGAGCCGCAAGGGTCAATCGTGGTAGTGGCTACGTTGTACAGCCCCGCGTCCGCTGACCCGCTGACCCGGGGACCGGCATCCGTCGACGGACGGGCAGCGAGGCGGATGGGGAACGGCTCACTTATGATAAGAACTCCTGTCACGAGCCTGAAATGGCGCGTGCATGCAACCTATTAGGACACTTCCTATACTTCTGCTATAGTTTTGAGTAGATTTGACCTCTGGAGAGCAGGTTCTCATCTGAATTGTTCTCAGTACTCATGCCTGCACTATTGTATTCACTGATGGCGCAGGGAGACTTAGTCTACGTGTATTCCCGTCCAGAAATACTTACCCCGCCTTCGCAATTCAGTCACTATTGATTGCCTTACACCATAACATCGGCCCAACCTGGTCTCACTGTATTTGCACGAATGCAACCCGAAAACTCTAAACCCTTAACACGCAGCAGGGAGTGCTCTGCGTAGTGTTTGCGCGTTGTCAGTTTGGGGATGGTGGTGGTATATGCATGTAAAATTGAGGTGGGAAATGTGGTCCAAGTTTATAGCAACATATCAAAGCATGTTATTGGGCCTACTTAGTAGGCAACATGCGGAGCGACTATCTGCCGCGTTGCGCCTGCTCGCTGTACGACCGGCACATGTTGATCGATGGGAGGTACGTCGGCCCCAGAAAAAAAACTGGCACGGTAGCGTTGACGTGCATCCATGTGCACTGGGCGGATTGATGCCGGGGTGCGCAGAATGTGGCATTGGTGGGTTCATGATGTCCACTTGGATGTACATTTACCATATTTACATATGTGCTGGGTCGGCGCTTGAGCACGGTGGTGGTGGTTTGTAACCGCCTATCGATCTTTGCCGAGCTTGCATCGTGAGGACATACAACTTTTCAACAGTCACTACAAATGAGGCGGAAACTGTGCACTCTAAAGACACATGAGTTGGGGGCCCTTGCTATTGTGGGCTGCTTTTGCCTGTTTGCTGGTCATACAAAGGGCAGCACGGTGGTTCATCTTGAGCGCTAAGCATTGAAAACTGGATGCCGTCTTGCTTCGCAGGAGGGTGCAGTGCCTCCCTTTGCCCTGTGCGTTGGACTGACAAGTCTGAGGCCGTTGCCTGCCACATAGGGGCTCACTTCGTGGCGATTGCGCTCTGAGAGGGGACTTTGGGCACGGTGGAGGACACCAGCCGGCCGGTGCTTGTGCTGCACACCAGGTTCGCGGGCGTCTGGCTTGCATCCGAGTCGCTGGCGCATCCTGATGAGCCGGACCTAGGGGAGGCGTGCCAGTACACGAGTAGTGAGCTCCGAGGAAAGGCATGCTCGTTGCTAGGGCTGCTAGGGCATGGAAGTATCGGCAGGAGGGCATTCAAATCAACGAGTGATGGTGTGACGGGCTGGGATTGTTTCAAAGGCAAACAAGTGAAAGTGAAAAAGGCAATCAACTGACCCGAAGGACCCGATGTTGCCATTGGTGTCGCCAACATTGGACACGAAGAAGGTCCCAGCTGGAGAATCAAGCGCAGCAGTGTGTGAGCTCAGGGACCGCCCAATGCGGCTGCAGGTGTAGGTGGGTGCTGCTTGTGAGCATATACATTCATGACGCTAGGGCGAGTTGGTGGTGGCCCACCTGGAAAGTAGTCCGCGTCGGCACAATCCTCCTCAATCAGGCTGCGGTCACTGGCAAACATCAGGCCTTCCCCAAAGAGGCTGGTGCCCCAGAACAGCGGCTCCGTACCCCACCGGTCGCGGGCCGCGACAATGCGGGACGTGTGCTTGTCGAAGATGATGAAGCCATAGTGTCCCTGCGTGGGTGACACATTTGAATTAAGCATTGTATTAGTCACCATATGGAGGTTTGGGTATGGCCCAACTGGAATGCCTGTGAGGCAAGCATAGCATCCCTACTCGTCTGCAGCGTACCCTCAGTCGACCAAGCTTGCTAGACGCCAGGCTTGCCTCCGTGATGTCGCACCCGTCGGAGGTTTCCACAATCTCCTTGTATCTCGCCAGGATGAAAGTCGCGTCGTCCGGAAAGGACAACGGGCGGCCTGCGACCGTCACGCGAAGTCTGTCGATTTCCGGTCAAGCAATAATCAATGGCGCGGCGCGGCATAGAGATGCAAGCAAGCGCGGCGGCCGTATTGCTTGTGCGGGTCGGCGTGGACGCTGGCCGTACGTTGCAGCTCCCCCGAGAAGTACACCCATACGCCATCCTCGTCGACCAGCGTGTTGTGCGGCGACTCGACGTACCTGATGCACGTACATGTGGCAAGAAGTTATAGTACGGGCACGTACTTGGATGGCGCCTGGGCGAGGTCATCAGCTCCAGACTACAATTGCATGCTCTGTGGAGTCGTATCGGCCGGCCATGAAAGCGGGGCGACGAGTCGCGGCTGGTATATTTATACGGGAGCGGCGGCGAGTCGAGAGGTTGGCCCCGCCGGGGGGGGGGGGGGGGGGGGTCGTACGCGATGCCGTTGCCGCCGTCACCGAATAGCTCCTCGCAGACATAGCTACGCATCCTCACCGGAAGACTCTTCGCAAGCACCGACAGCTGCGAGTACATGGCCTCCTCCTCGCACTTTACCTGCATGGTCTTGAGCTTCTTGGTGGGACTTAGAAGATCGCGCTCTTCCGCAGCCTCGGCAGAACACTCGCCGCGCTGCTGTGGCGCCGCACGCCGCCCGCCGAACACGCAGTACATTCTGCTCGTAGAAACGACACTATGAGCGTAGAACCTCCTTTGGGTTTGTCGCTCGTGAGGCTGGCGAGGCGATAGCAGGCACTGAAGCGCGGGGGGTGGCTGGAAGCGGATGACAGGAAAAAAAATAACGGTGCGCCGAGTCGACCGTCGGTCGTGACAAACCAAGCTCGTCGTCAAATATTGTCGAGAGCTAAGGCACGAAGCTATCGTCCCCAGAAAAAAAATCCTGCGAATATATCTACAGCTTTGTCGCTTCTTTTGCGGCGTCGCGTTGGCTGCTCTGAGCGATAGGGGCACGGCGGGGCTGGGTTGCGTTGTGGATGCTGAGTTGTCCCACTACCCAAGGATGCTGCCTGATTGTCATCGTAGCATCCGCCCACCCGATGCTGACAGCGACTACTACAAAAACGCGGCAGCAGCAGCAAAGCGCGTCCGGTGCGCGAGCAGTAGCGACTACTAGTAGCAACCCGACGACCATCGCGACGATCAATTTATTTTTACTTATTTCTGTATTTCTTTTTATGACTGTACGAGTATTATTATCTCGTGATTTTTGCGGGGAGTTCGGCGCTTTTGAAAATATGCGAACCCGTCACGCCATATCTAAGCTATTTAGGTTCAGAGCTGTGTCCCTGGGGTTTCCTGTCCCTCCCTTAACCCTAGGGTATGCGGGTGTCGACAACCGGGCGGCTGCTCGCGGCCTCTACGCCACGCCAATCTCATGTGGCGGCCGCCACGGAGCAATGCACGCCCGCCGGGCAAGCTTGGTGCTTTAGCGGCACTGAAATGACACTACATACATACGTGATCATTAGGTATCGATGCGCAGGCGACTATAAAATGCTGCGTGCTTACAAGTTGCCGGCAGTAAGGATGGCCTCATCGATGATCCAGTACTAGGACAATCATATGAATTGGGTGAGCACTACCGCCATCATGCGGTGATGATGTAGCAGCCTCCCCCCCCCTCCCCCCCCCGCCTCCCCCAACTGCACAAGTGTGAATAAGTAAGGCAAGAAAGTTGGCTCACATGGCGGTAAATCATACTCAATGCATCAGGTGCCCCTGTGCATGAGGAGGTCACCCGCCATCCACATAGCATCTAAATATGTATAAAACGGGATTCAAATGATGAGTAGCAACAGCAGTGCATTGAAACAGTTTCATTCTGATGCGGCACTATTGTTGCACGGCATCAATGCGCCAGACGGACTCCAGCAGGACTGAGCGGGCCAGACTTTATTGCCAAGGGGAGGTTTCGTAGACTGCAAGGGCAAGAACAACGGTGCACTGGCCGGCGGTAGTCTAAACCATTGACAGAGGTATGCAGTGGGCAACACCCATCAGCGCCCTACCCGCCCTGAGGCGTGTGTAATATATCGTGTTCAAGGGGTTGTTCATTTCTAGGAGCTTTAATAACGGTATATGATGTCCAACTCTGCAGTATTATTGCTGGCAGGATTTGCAGTTTGCATATGGGGATAATGCCGCGAAGGATAAATCACATCCGTCCTAGTCCTATGCTGGTCTGGTCTATGTTTCCCGTTGGCTACGGGTGCCGGCGCACCTACAATAAAATCACTTATCAATTAGTATCGGAAGCCTCGAATGGGGTTTGCGTGCAAGCTAGAAGAACATCCGCTACAGCAGTTCCGTTTCATCCTTGGACCATCTACATCATTGAACCAATATCCTGTGCGTTATTATTTCGAATTAACGTAGATGATAGACGTCATCTTCACTATCCCTACTAACATCAGGGCATAGCCCGCTCTTGTATTCTTGCGATGTTCCTATAACCGCGCCGGCACCCGGTTGTTTGGTTGGGACAAATGGCAAGTACAGCGCCGCCAATCCCAGTATAATAAGATGTCAGTGTTGCAATCGAACGTGTCCATGGACAGGTTCGATACGCACCCACCGTAGTAGCCATCCCACTCGACAATGGACCGTCAGCAGCCGGCCACTCGCGCCCTGCGATTTGAAATGAATTACAGACATTTCGTTGATACTGTTTGCAACCGTGCGCAGGCAGGGGACACCCTTTGCAGTTGTATCCGGCCCCAGTCTTCGGTGCCAATTAGGGCTTATCCTTGACCTAATACGCCGCACCTACTGTCCCGAGGCCTAACGAGGCTGCATGTCTCCCAGGCTGCGCCACAGGAAGAACGCGACCCCCGCCAAGAGCAATCCTGCGAGGCGGCGGGAGGCCGGCCGTCAGTCGTTTGCGCTGTGGCACCATCAGTGTGGCGGCGGCACCAAAGATTGAGGCAGGGAGGGGCAGAGTGCAGCAGAGGGGAAAGCGGGTCGGGGGCGGGCTACGCGTACCCAGTGGCACGCCGTACATGTACAGCTGCCAGATCGCTTCCCCCACATCCACCTGCGCGGCGACGCGGTCCATGGGTTACACCAGGTTGTTGGTGCATGGCACACGACAGTCGGGTAGGTGGTCTGCCGCTGCGCCCAGTCACATTGTGCAGGGCTCTAAACCCTAAAAAGGAAACTGGGCGCGCGCTGGTCTCTGCAGCTCGCTACCCGGTGGGGTCGACTGCCATTATGAGATTTCTAGGTTCCATGGGCTAGGGTTTTGAGGTTTCAGAGAATTCATCGGATTATAGGTCTCACGAGCTTAGGTTTTTTGTGTGTTCAAGGAGGGTTTCAAGAATAGGGTTTTAGTTGTTTACGTTGAGTTCCCTAACCCTTAAACCCTAAACATCTTCACCTACCAGGGCATCATGGTTCGCATGGCCCCCTGACTGGCTGGCTGTTGCCGGCATCCAGTCCATCATATTAGGGTTTGGGTCATCATGTGTGTGTGTGTGTGTGCCGCACCTCGTCGTGCAGGAGGATGGTGGGCTCGCCGTCCTCATCCGTGGGGCCGGACGCCACCACGGGCACCGTTGTGGCGGCCCTCCGCGTGCGCAGGTTGGTGCTCACCCCCAGCCAGCCAGACGACCCGGCCATGCCCGGCTCCACCTGCTGCTGCTCCCAGTCGAACCTGCGGCAATCCCAGGGCATTGCTAATTTACGAACTCTGCAACATGAAAACCCTAATCATCGACTGCTTCGAGGGGTACATGGGGGCTGCAGTTGTATAATCACAAAGAAACCGTTGATGAAACCCGAATCTGATTCACATCCAGGTTCGCATTGATTTAGGCGGGGTCAATACGGTGTCTGTCACGGGTTATTGCAAACCCTTAAACCCTAGCATCCGCCCGCGGCCGGGGGGGCGGGGGGGGGGGGGGGGGGGCATGCCTGAAGAGGCTCCCGCCGCCCGTGGAGGTGGTGTCCCCGACAAACATGGCGATCGCGCGCTCCCGCACCTCATTCTGCGGCGGGGGCAGCCGTCGGGGGAATCAGCTAGGGAGGGTCCACGTGAAGACTGGACCAACGATCAGGATCGGATGCATCACTCACATCCGGACCGCAGTGGGATGTTTTTCTTGCTTTATAGGGGCCAATCTGCCCAAGGCATCTCTGATCAGACAGCGCGCGGGGCCAGTCGGACTCAGCTGATGCGTCTGGAAGTTGGCCGTGATGGATCAATTGACACAAATATGAGCTATCTGATCAGAGAGACGTCCAATCCTCCACTCAGCTGATGCGTCTGGCGCTTGGCCGTGGTGGATCGATTGACACGACTATTGACCGGACCGGATCATGACCTTGGTCTGTACGAGCCAATTCAGTAGCCCTATGTGCATCCACAAATACTGTAACCACGCTTTATACGGCTCGCAGTATGTGATAGTTTTTGACCCCCCTCCCCCGGAAATGACCGAGAAATATTATCGTCCTGAAATTTATCAGAATACAACCCGAATAACGCACGGATATTCCGAATCGTTGCTGCACAGAGAATATTCAATATTCTTTATTGGGCCCGAGAACCAAAATTAAATGTCTCGGTACGGCGCCACTTATGATGATAGTTTGTTTTCACTGTTGTTACCATTACCATCCGGCGCATTGATCATATCATAATCAGAATCTGATGACATCAAGATCGAATCAGATCATAACCCATCATGACATTTAAACCACCACTTCGTCAACATCTGTGGTCTTCACGCCGTGGCCCCTGATGCGGACCCTCGGAGGACAGCGGGTCTGTCTGCCCGTAGGTGCGCGCGGCCGACGCGCCCATGCAGGGGCGCCAGGGGGCGGGCGCACCTGGCTGTGCGCGTCGGGGATGAGGGCGATGTCGTGCGGCGCGCCTTGCGAGGTGTCCGCGCTGCTGATCTCCCAGTGTGCCGTGAGGCGGAGGGTGCCAAGACTGCGAGCGCGTCACGGGTTAGTGGCGTTGGCGGGCTCTTTACCCCCTCCCCCCGGAAAAACATCCTAGACAGATTTGGGGTTTAAGGTACACGAAACCCAAAGCCCAGATCCCACACACCCCAGGCAAAAGCGCTGATGCACCGAAAACGGGCCTTACGCTAAGCCTCAAACTGCATGCACCCTATACAAACATCCGCTGCGGTTTCGTCTGCATTTGACCTCTGGCAGGTAGGGCGAGTTCTTATTTGAGGTGTTCTTTTTGATATTGACGTGGTGGCGCCCGTAAATACATTGGGGCCATGCCCGCCTCCCGCCTCCCGCGTCCTTGCCTTTGCCTTTCATTCCTCTCCGCTGTCGTTCTAAAAAGAAAAAGGCCAATCCTCATCCGGAGAAGCATTGCACTTTGCCACTTTGTTGGAGCATAACAACATGGCGTTGCCTTCGTTGCGATTCTAGAGGGGAAAACACGGCCGGGTAGGCCACATCCATCGAAATACACCCCAGGATCGTCGGTGCGTGTAACGCTGCAGTTGCCGATATGTCTCATGCTTTCAGGGGGGCACCAAGGGTATTGGACGCTCCGGTATACGAGGTGCTCTGCAGGGTACACCATATCCTGAGAAAACTCCAGCCGGTTGCATGCGCCGCATCCGTTGCCATGGAAAATGAGATGCAAACATGGCCTGTGGAGTAGTGATTCCAATGTATCACAAGAATCGAGTATAAACCAAACTATACTCGATTCTTTTGATAGATTGAAATATATCATCCATTAACTGTAGTATACTAATACAGTAATCATGGAATCCAGACTTTCTGTGAATTTACGCTGCGCGGCGACTCGGGGTCTGTGACTTCTCGACGGGTGCCGGCTCACCGATGGGAGCCCTTATTGTGAGCCTTAAGCTGGGCTTTCTCGCAACAATGAAATAGCGCCTGCGATAGTTATGCTACTGGTTTGCCTTGGTTTGATCCTCTGGCAGGTAAGGCGGGGTCTTATCCGCCGAGGTCTTATTACTGCGCTGGCCCCCGCCGTTTTTTTCTCGCCCCCGGGACGGGACCGGCAGCAGTGACACACTTGCAGTGTCTCTACGGCGGCCGTTTAGGCAGCGATCCAGTTACGGATGAAGGCCCTGCTGGGTAGCCGGCGCTCCGTTATAATGATCAAGCAAGTTGCCGAAGCATTCTGCAAGACTAATTGAAGGCCAGTGACGGAAGTTCTGACACTGTTTGGATCGCCGTCTAAAACACTGCACTCAAAATACCCGGCACTGACCACGAAAGATCTGTGTTACCCGCCGCATCGTCTGAGGCACGCTTCGACAGGTCAGCACAGCCCACAAATACAAGCAATTAAGCCCGGGGGGGGGGGGGGGGGGGGGGGGGGGGGAGCAAAGTGCGGCCCGACTCACTGCTGCATCAAGGTCTGCGTGTCCAGCCTTGCCACAAAGGATTTCCCGGGCGCCTGCCACAGCAGCGCGAAGATGCTGCCATAGGGGCCTGCGCAGGGTTGGGAGGCGGGGAAGGGGGGTGAGTGCCGGCGCCTGAAGACGCCTTGCGAGTGCACAGGAGGAAGGGGGGGGGATTTCAGGGCTTTCAGGGTTTTATTTGATTGTTATCCAGGGTTTGATAAGTGTCAGTTTTCTCATTGAGGGTTTGAGAAGTTAGGTTCTGGGTAGGGCATTAGGGCTTTAGGTTTACGTTGGGTTTTGTCGCGCTTTTGCACATCCGGTTCTTTCACGTAGTGCTGGGGTTTAGATGATTTTAGGGTTTGAGGGTTTATGGCTGAGGGTTTGCGGAGGGGCAGGATTTCAGGTCTTAAGGTTTAACTTTGGTTTTTTCGGAGTTTAAGAATGTCATCAGGTCTTTTCACAGTGTTACGGGTTTAGAAGAATCTAGGTTTCACAGGGTTTGGGGGATCAAGGGGTGGGCGGCGGAGCGCGGTGTCACCTGGGGTGAGCGCGTAGGGGTGGCCCAGCTCCGCCGTGGAAACATGAGCCCTGTGGAGCTCTTTCCCATCCGTCAGCTGGAAGACACGCACCTGCACAGGAAGCAGGCCGTGGTAGGGTCGGGGGTGTTTGTGGTGGTGGGGGGGGGGGGAGGGAGGGAGGACACGGAGGCGGGTCAGCAGGGCCGCGACACATCTGAGAGCAGCGTTTCAGCCGTTGACACGCACAGCACTGCCTGACGACATTGGCAGGCGGAGTGCATATTGAGACACCGAGTGGAGTGCTGTACATTAGAATAACCACGAAGAGTCGTCATACCCACATGTAAAGACTCTGTCGTGTCCACATCTTGTCCACTATTTTGCCCAATCAACAGGTACCATGGCGGGCAGGCGGGCAGGGAAGGGGGGGGGGGGGGGGGGGCACACTTTGGGGTTGTGCGTCGCAAATTTCTTGTCGAAACCCTCGCAGAGAAAAGTGTTATATAAGAGAAAAGTGATACATATGTATATAATAAGTGTATATATAAAGTGTCCATATAAAGTCGAAATATATCAGAATGAGTCACGAATCCAACAGAGGAGTATCAGCGCACGGAGGCGAGTCAATTCACGTTTCGGACCCGAGAGCCAAATTAAATGGTACACGTATGGACGCGCACCACACATGCGGTGGATGGTATTCGTATTTCCCTAATCAAGCACGGTGCGAGGGGCCAGTTCAAACACAGTAACACACAATGTCATTTTATATATAAACAATGTTATCATTTGCATCATGATATTATATATATAAAACACATATATACCCGTGTGTACAGCACCGCAAAAGCATCAGTACCCTGGTACTGATGCTTTTACAGTGATGTAGATTCGGGTATATGTATGTGTATGAGTATGCAGGGTGGACTGTGAAAAATCATGCTGTGGCGAATGTGTTGCGCAGAGTACTTCCTCTTGGTGTTCGAGAGCTATCTATGCCTGTGGTGTTACCAGCGACTTCGGCGTATCGGGGGGGGGGGGGGGGGGCTAAGTGCGCTTAATAACCGATGACCAAGCAAGGGTGGCCATTTGCTGGCGACTTGAGGGACTTCTAGGGGACTCCGTATACTATCCGAGAGCATGACGGCGGAGCGTCGGGGGAGGCCATGACACCCTCCTCGGGCGCAGCAGCAGCTTTGGCAAGGCGGGCTGCTTTGAGGTGTGGTGAGATCTAAGCTTGCCACGTTTTACTCCAACTCACCAACGGCCGGGGTTCGCCCAAGTCGACACATTCGGTTGTTGGAGGGCGGTTATATTATCCCCGACTACCCGTAACCAATTTGGCGACTTGGTGATATTATCAAGTGTAGAGCCATCTGAACAAAGATGGGAATGTGATGATTACGTGACAGTAGCTAATCCGGGATCAAAATCACAACGATGTTTGACGACCCCTGGCGGTATTACTCCGTGTCCCGCTGCGCCGGATAGCTGCACTGACATTTGAACGCTGCAGGTCAGCAAAGAGGGGGGGGGGGGGGGCATGGGTAGGCACCAGCGAGTTGAGGCGGTCCGCCACCAGCAGCCGGTCGTGGCACTCGTCCAGGACGAGCGAGTGCGGGATGCGCATGGGGTGCTCCGACCCGTGGCCCAGCACGCGGATCAGCTCCCCCGCCGCGCTGCCGCCGCCACGCGGGTCAGTACTGAAGTGTCAGTGCGCATTCATATGCACTCTTGCGCATTACTCGGCAGCCAGCCGCATCAGAACTACTAAATGTACCGCGCGTAAGACTAAGCACACTCTCGATTTGGGCAGAATCTACATCACGGATGTTGTTGAATTCCCCCCCCCCCCCCCCTAAAAGAGTGTGTGGGTGGGGGGAGGGGGGGATATACAATACACATAGCCAACAAACATCGGAGCACATCCGAAAATGCACTAAGGAAGCATCGAGGCAATAGCGCAAAATATGTTACTATTTGGGGCTAGGTTTGATAATCAGGGCGGTACCCCATAATGCGCAGGCTGCCGTGCAGACGTGTGGCTCAAACAACAAGGTTTCGCTATTCAAGGTATACCTGTGCTATCCGCCTTTATCCACGCGTGGGTGTTTTGCTCGTACTATCCCCCCCCAAACTCGTTAATGGCAGCTTTGGCCATGGGGACAGCTCAGCCCCAGCATGAGAAAGGATGTGGTGGAGGAAGGGGGGGGGGGGGTCACCTGAAGTGGGCAACACGGGAGTTGCAATAACCGTCAGCGACGTAAAATTCGCCGTTAAGGGCCACCGCCACCTACCGCCAGGAGACAACAGCCATCAGGTCGATGGAGGCAGCACGAGGAGAGAAGGCCGGGGAGAGGGGGGCGGGGGGCGGGGGGGGGCGGAGGGGGAGGGGCTTGCCTGTGTCGGCATGCAAAAGCCGTTCTCGCTATGGTCGGGCTCCAGCTTCACGCCCAGCTCGAGCAGCTTGGTACCATCAGGGGCAAACTTGAAGACCTACAGGCATGGCAAGGTGGCAAGGGGGCAGGAGTCAGCCTGGTCAGCGGAGCGGGATAATCAGGGGGTAAGCAGGATAATGCCCGGGGGGTTCCGTGTACCTACATTCCCATCACTTTGAGCATGATTTGTGACGGAGCGCTATTGACTGTTTCGTGTTTTAGGATTTCAAAACCCTAAACATAAAAAAATGTAAATCTCGTCATTTTCAAAGACAAAACCCTTAAACCGGCAGTTGTGATTACATTTGCTAATAGTCTGGACCTACGATCCGGTTGGGCCGAATAGCAATCGCACTTAAGTGTAACCGTACGAACAAACGCTCACTCACTTCTTGTAACAACCAGGCATCGGGTTAAAGGTTTTCACTTCTTGTAACGACCAGGCATCGGGTTTAGGATTTCGGTAACAATCACTTGTTGCGACCGCTATTGGTCCGTAGCTGCACTGTCATTACTTGTTTTAAATTGGTACACGGCAGTGCCCGTACGGAGCTTTAAACTACGGCGGCAATAACGTGAAATTGACCTAACATGTCCTTATTCTACAGTTGGTCGATAATGCTGACAAGAACATAAAGTGGGCAACACAACAAACAGCCAAAAAGTGGGTAGCGAGATAAATAAAGACCAGAAAACCCGATGAAGGGCCGAGGATGACAGAGCAGGCAATGACCGCTCGTTTTCACCAGTGATGCGGGGAGCAACATGTTAAGATGTTGGGGATTTTGGGGGGGGGGGGGGGGGGGAGGGGAGTGTGGCGTCCTCACGGAGGCCGGCGGCGGTGGCGGCGCACCTGGTGCAGCCCGGTGTCGGTGAGCCAGAGGTTGCCCTCATGGTCGATGGTGAGGCCGTGCGGCATGTAGAAGACGCCGGCGCCCCATGAGCGCAGCACCGCGCCGCTGTCGCGGTCCACCTCCAGGATGCAGTCCTCCTGCGGTGGCAGCGGCGGTCCGGTTGAGGCGCAGGCCTGGCGGGACTGCAGTGCTGACCCCTTGTCCAAGCCAGCCTTTACAAGCCACAGATCCGGAAGCATATTCAAGACATCGGCAACCCGCATTGATTCGAGTCCATTAATGCGCTTGTTGCGGAGGGATGATGTACCCATGACAGTGGCCGGACACCCCCTCGCTGCCCCCGTGCAGCTCTTGAAGAAGCTCCCATTTGGCGCCCAAGATACCAGGTAAAATAGAGTGTTTACCGGCTGCATTAGACTCGCCAGTCGTGATGGCTTTCACATACTCATCAGAAACACGATATCAAAAGCTTGATAAATATACTTGCTCTGACGTACTATCGGTACAGGTAGCTACTACCAGAAGCGACTGTGAGAGCGGTGAGATTGCAAGAGGCTCGGAGCAAGGAGTGATTGGCCTTTCCGGGGGTTGTAGGGGGGGGGGGGGGGGGGGGTGCCTTGATGGGCTCCTCGTAGCGCGTGCGGTGGTTGTACGCAAAGGAATGTGAGTCCCAGACCCGGCTCCCCCGGTGGAACACCCACAGCCGTCCGCCCTCCACCGCCTCGATGCCCGCCACCTGCACGCGCCATGGTTCCAGAGGTTGCCAGACTCAGGACCCAGGGGGGGCAAGGTGGGGGGGGGGGGGGGGGGGGGGGCAAAGTTGCCGGGTGAGCGGCCCCAGCTGCCGCGCCGTACCTGGCCCATGATGGGTGACTGCACCCTCCAGCTGCCGCCTTCGCAGCAGCGGCACCTCGGGGCTCGTTGGCGCGGCGCCGGACACTGATGGGGTGTGCGGCATGGCGGGGGGGGGGGGGGGGGGGAGGCAGAGGGCGGGGCAGGGATCAACAGTGCATACCAGCGGCCCCCAACTACCGTGCGACACCTGTGAGGTATAAACATAGCCTAGCTTATTCCCTCGAATAGGGAGGGGGTCACAAACAGTAATGTATAGTATGGGTGTGGCGTATACCCGGGGTGAAATTCTAGGTCATGGTGACATGGCCCTTCATCATGGCCTAGGCGTGCGGGGGGGGAGGGGGGGGGGGGGGGCGCAGGGAGGAGGCGGGGGGGGGAAGGGGCGGGGGGGGGGGCACCATCAGAAGCGCCGCGCCCGGCGCAGTTGCTGTAAAACGGCAGCTCGCTGTGCAGCATGAGGTACGAGTTGCACATCTCGTCGTTGTGGGTGTAGCCTGAGGCAGACGAGCACACCGGCTCAGCGCACAGGATGAGCGCCCCCGGGGCCTGGAGAGAGGAGGTTCAGGCACGCCCTGGCAACGAGAAGAAGGGCAGAGGGGGCCTAAAATGAGGAGGCGTGATTCACCGACGGCGGTGGTTGTCTCCCTGGAGGTGGAGTCGAACGTGCAGCTGGCGGTGAGCTTGGACCCGCGTGGCAGCAGCAGCTCCCCGTTTGGCAGGGGGTAGAAGCCCTTCGCAGTGATTTTGGGGGACCAAAAAGGGGGTGAGGGAGGAGTACTTAGGGGGATTTAAACCACAGGGACCATAGCACACAATTGGATTGTCTTTGAGGGTCCATTGTGAGCGCTTAGCAGCACGGAGCCGACCATTGGTGATGTTTTTGTGGTACGGTCCGAAAGAAGATAACACCTCCTTCGGGCCCCAGCCCCCCCTCCTCACCCCGCTCTGCGCACCTGCGGCTCCTGCGGGTCCTGGTCCACCACCAGCCGCTCGCTGCCGTTGCGCACCGCGTGGTTCAGCTTCACCGAGCGGCCCAGAGAGTGGGTGTGCGCGCGCATGGCGAACCCGCGCACCGGCATCATCGAGTTCACGCAGCACCACATCCCCACGTGGTGCGCGGGCCTCCTGCACGACACACATGCGCCACCACAGGTTGAGAGGGGGACCTTGTGTGCGGCACCGCGCACGACCGGCAGCGCATGCCATGGTCAGCCACACGGTGCGCTCTGCTGGGGAAGGACGTGCATCCGGTCCCTGGCACCCTGTCCCAGGTCCACCCGCTCCCTTCACGGCCACGCAGGTCCGCTCCACAGGAAGGGAAACAGACAGACATGCGTAACCCCGCTGATAGCGAATGCAACAGCACTGTGCCGTTGGGTTCACGGGTCGCAAAACCAAATGGGCTATTCTGCAGCACCGAGTCAGAATGTTCGTGTAGTGTTTGTGGCGTATTATGATACTGAATATAAGATAAATGTAGCTTTTCTCTCTTCGCGTGTGGGTCAAAACCGGCAATGCATAGCGAGCCCAGAGAGCGCATACTGTATGCATGTGTTCTTCTCCATGACTCGATCCTAGAGCTCAGCAATGTCAGGGCGGAGGTAAGAGTCCGAATGAGGGCCCGTGAATAAGAGTGATCGAGAAACCCCCTCCCCCCCCCCCCCCTGGCTTGCACGCGCGGCTCGTGCCCGTACCCCGGGGGGATGTAGAAACCGGCAGCGAGGCTGGCCAGCCCGCCCGCGCGCTCCTGCGCCCGGCGTGATAGCCGCAGGCGCACGCCAGAGGTGATGTCGGGGTGGTCCACCACCTCCAGGTAGTGGATCTCCAGCACAATCATCTGAATGTGCGTGCCGGGGCCCACCTGCGCGCCAGGGGGGGAGAGGTGCGGGGGAGAGGGGGGGGGGAGGGGGGGGGGGGGGGGGGGGGGGGGATCACCACCGTGAGCAGCCTCCGTGCAGCCTGCTGCAGCGCTGGGTGCCACTGGGCGGGCAGGGGGCTGGGGGGGGGGGGGGGGGGGATCGCACCTGCACGCCAACGCCGTCGGGGTAGTGCATCATGGGTGCGTTCTTGCCCCAGCCGTACAGCGGTGCCGTCACCGACCCCTTGCAAGTGCCCTGCCACGGCGGCGAGCGCAGAGTTTGTGAGTTTGCCGGCAGCCTTGCTGTGCTCGTTTGCGCACCGCAGGGACGGGATGCCGGTTGGGTAGGGGCGGGGGGGAGGGGGCAATGGAGTGGCCGGGCGCTACCCGGGCCTGCATGCCGCACTTGTAGACCGGGCCCGGGTTTGAGGGCTCGCGGCAGCCTGCGGGCAGCAAAGGACGGGCGCGAGCTGGGCGTCGGTGTAAGGGCAGTAATGGCCATTGCCCCCCCCCCCCCCCCACCACACACCTGCCCCGACCCCTCTCCCACCCCCTCTCCCACCCTGGGTTGCTAGATTTTTATACCATGTATCTTTGCCACCTCAAGTGTATGGGTATGTACCGGGTGTATACAGCCCCCTGCGCGCCCCCCCCCCCCCCCCTGCCCCCGCCCACACACACACACACACACATGCGCGCGCGTCCAGCCTCATGAGAAGCTGCAGTCTGGCCCCTGCTGCCGCACGCCCCTCCCCCCCTCCCCCAAAGCCCCCCAACCTCCTCCCAAGCCCCCCCCCCCCCCCCCCCCCACCACCACCACCCTCCTCGCTACTTGTGTCCTGCAGGAAGGACCTTCGATCCCGGTTCCCTCCCCTCTCCGCTTCCTGACGCCAACAGCCCTCCAGGGAAGCCAAGGGGCGGACACAGCCGCTCCGGCAGTCTCACCCCACAGCAGCATGTGGTGCACCAGCCCCTGGTCCGACAGGGACTCGATCTCCACAAGGTTGAGCGGCTCGTCGGGCAGCTCCACGTTGACGCAGTGGTACTCGTCCATGGAGTCGGTGGTGACGCCCGGCATGCGCACCTCCAGCACCAGCTCCTCCGACTCCGACTCCGACTCCGACAGGCGACGAGGCGGGCGCTCCTCGCCGCCGCCGACCGTCGTGGCGAGCAGCGACCCTGTGCTCTCGAGTGCCTGCTTACTTCCTCCGTCGGCGGCGACCACTGTGCCCGAGCAGGCAGCCGCCGCGACCGCGAGAAGCAGTAACGGCAGCGCGGCCGCGAGAGCGTGGCGCGGCAGAGGGAAGCATTCCATGCTATTGCTCCGGGCAGAGCGCCGGTGGCGCTGCTGCCAGGCCGCCACTTGCTGCCCAGCGTTGGTGGAGCGGCTGCGCGCTGGATGCCGAAACGACTGCTGTGTCCTCGAACCGACTGCTATGGATATCGGTATTTTATTACTTTGCGGTGGTGTGTTTTCGGCGGGAACGCCCACGGAGACTGCCCGTGGCCCGGCGGGTACAAACCAGGCTCAGACCCCGCTCAGACGATCAGACGATAGATAGCGCTTCCTCCTTTGCGCGCGCCACTCGATCCAAGGCAAGCAGATGAAGCTACAGTAGGCTGCTGCTGCAGGCCTGCTTTGTGAGAGGCTTGTAGCAGGCAACCTTGTGAAATCTTCCTGAGTTCAGGCTGCTGTGCCGATCTGCTCCCGCCGGTTCGGCGACGCAAGTGCCGGACAGCTAAGGCACAGCTACACGCCACCGATAGCGACTCGCAGCCCTGCTAGCTGTCCGGTGTTCCCAGTATGCTACTCTGTATGGCGGGCGCGCTTCCTGATGGGTTTTGATGAGGGGTGTGGGCCAACCAGGCGCCTCGACGAGCCGTGTGCCCAGCTCAAGGTCGCCGCCGAGGGGCGACGAGGCCGCGAGGAGCCCGGGGCGGGCGGGCGCGACGCGCGCGGACAATAATACTGATACAATCCAGGCGGTGTCTTATCGTTTTTACCGG